>WNHD01003792.1:0-22404 GCA_011057455.1 Ganaspis sp. Gsp50
AATCAAAGACAAATCTAATGCATGAGTTCAGAAGTCTCTCGAGCTTATCATTGAGTACATCTGTTAGATCATTATAGACAGTACAGCAATAATCAAAGTTTGTTCATATTTTTTTATCATACGGTCATTTTGTGTTCGTTTTTCCATATGCGTAAAAGCATACGGAAAAAGAAAGAAAAAGATGAAAGAAAAAAATTGATAAATGAACCCACAGTTTGATTGAAGGTAAAGTGAATCATCATTGAAATCGACATTATTTGCACATACATCTTACTTAAGCCTTCGACTTGTTTTAAAAATATGAACATGAATTACTACACCTATCGTGAATCCGACAACGGACGAATAAATCGTCGGATTGGGAGGAATTGAACACGTCGGACCGTGTCGAGGATTCGACTCGCTTTAAACACATGTTGTGTCGCGTTCATGTTAAATAATTTTCCCTGTTCATGCTTGTTAATGCTCATGTATCATTCACACGTCCTTGAGTCTCATTATAAATCATTTCCATCTGCTTACCGGAAACAATATCTCGTTCTTAAAATCTTAAAGTAACCTCAATCCAAAACAATCGAAAACATCCAAAACAATCTAAAACATCCAAAACAATCTAAAACATCCAAAATTACACACCATACGTGTTGCAAATAAAATTCTTCAAAAAACTTAATTCTTGTAATAAAAAGTATAGTAGGAAGATAATGCTTTAGGTGAAACATCTCCCTTTTACATTTAGTTTCGATATCTGCAGTTCTTATCTGGATATTAAGGCGCATAAACAAGTGGCCATATTTTACGATGTCCCTTTGGATGCCCGATTCATAATTAGCATGCTCGGAGATACATTTAATGTATCTTAAATCAAAAGATGAGACTGTTTGGGACTGAAGGTGGGTTTCGTTTCAGATGAATCAGGGAGTAATATTTTGGATAACTTTCTTTCCCTCGGGTTAGCAAGTTGGGAAAAGATTCGGCTGCGGAACTGCAAGTGAGATGCGCAGCTTCAGATACCCGAACATTACTTGGCTCTCATCCGCTCATCTACATGGAAAGCAATACATATTCTTGAGCGAGTCGACTCCGATGCAGATATGGTTTATGTACCGGACCTCATTGTGAAACGCCTATGCGCCCCCATGTAACCCATGTAACGTGTAGATCAGAGAGAGATATTCTCTTAGTGTAGCTGCTCCGCGCCTTACTAATGCTCCAGTTTATAAGGGTTATCTGCCACCCAGATCCCCTTTCGACGAGCAGTCAGCTTGATAGCAGTTAGCAAAGACTGAGAGAGATGAGCACAAACCTCTCAGGGGGTCTCTCGTCTCTTCTGAAACGTAATCTGGATCACAAAGTGCTGCAGTTGAGATAAAATGTAACTCTATCCCAGCAAAAGGTCAGAGAAGTTGGGAGGTACCGCAATTTAGCCGAATAAACTTGCAAACCTCTCCGGACTCCGCTTGAATCCTATTCGTTTAATCTCATTATTTAAACCTGCTACTGTGATCCACAAACGCGAATTCTCCAAAAGGACTCTTGAATCTCTCTCAAATTTTGTTATTAACAGCTCTTTTCGACTTTTCTTTTGTTTTGATGACGATTTGCTTCAATACAGTTTTGATTTGTTTTAATTCGGGATTGATTTGTTTTAATTCAGGATTGATTTATTTTAATTCGATATTTATTTGTTTTAATTCGATATTTATTTGTTTTAATTCGATATTTATTTGTTTTAATTCGATATTTATTTGTTTTTAATACGATATTGATTTGTTTTAATTCCACATTGATTTTTTTCAATTCAGCATTGATTTGTTTCAGTTCTGTATTGAATCGTCTTAATTCG
Organism: Ganaspis sp. Gsp50; assembly: GCA_011057455.1. Classification (NCBI taxonomy): domain Eukaryota; kingdom Metazoa; phylum Arthropoda; class Insecta; order Hymenoptera; family Figitidae; genus Ganaspis; species Ganaspis sp. Gsp50. The sequence continues at coordinate 1,847 of WNHD01003792.1, forward strand.
GTATTCATTTCATCTTGGATATCATTATACGATGATTTGCTATCCTTACAAACTAACCCTACTAAAATTTTCAATTCCAAAATTATTCCATTCTAAAAGACAGCCTTATTCATTACCGTTGTTATCATTACCGAGCCTGACACAAACACATGTTTTCGAGCATGAAAGTAAGACATCCAAGATTATCAACATAATCCTTTCGAGTCTTATCTCCTAAAAACCAGAAACTTTTTTGACGCATCAATTTTTTCAACAAAACCTTTTTCTCTCGAGGAAATCCTATCTTAAAAATTTTTCACGGACAGAAAATTATTTACAGTCAATGAAACGTAATCTCCTGTATCTGAAAAATTGCCGCTTAAAATTGTTTACAAGCAATGAAATATAATCTTGGAGGTGAATTTAAAAACTTAATAAGTCTGGCATTAAAAAAATTATCTCTCAATCAGTTAAGTAATAAATCGTACTAATGTTTTATTTCAAAAAAGCGTGTTTTCTGTATACGGTCCTGCATCTTCCTTGAGATAAGCACGCAAGTTCTAAGTAGAAGTATTCAAGAGATTTGTTTCGTTGGTCACGCTGCTCGTTCAGCGAAAAGATAAGACTGGAGCCTGGGACCTTAGATCTGTCCCGAGTCGACAAGGACGAGTAAGTTAAAAGTGGGTAAAAACTTAGAAAGAATCATCAGTTTAGTATTCTGTAGATTAATTTCTCGAAATGACCAATTCTCGATCATTCAGTGTCAATGTATCCGAATACAATCTTAGTATAAAACAAAATGACTTAAGAAAGAATTGTATAATTCATTCATAACTCGTTTAATAGAAAATAGATTAGAAAATGTACAAGAAAATAGAATAGAATAGAAAATTGAATAGAATAGAAAATAGAATAGAATAGAAAATATTCTTGAATATCTATAAGTTCCGATCAATAATCCTAAAGTTAATCCTCAGAAATAGTTCCGAAGATGGTCCTGGTGATGATTTTGGAATGAGTAGAAATGGAAATTGGAAAAAGAAATTAGTAGACATTTTAAGGTTAATCCTGAAGATGGTTCTAAAATCTCTTTGTAATTCTGAACGAAATGTAGAGATTATTTACAGAGATTATTTTACAATTAGTTCTGAAGATTATCACAGAGATAGTCGCATGTAAATATATATTGCGAGAAAAATGAACATAATTAGGAACATAATGATGAACATAATGAACATAATGATGAACATAATGAACATAATGATGAACATAATGAACATAATGATGAACATAATGATGAACATAATGATGAACATAATGATGAACATTGTTTGATCGATGTTGACCCACATTCGTAATTAAAGCTTAATTGCGAGAAAACGCACATTAATCGAATCATCGAGTGGAATGAATGAAACGAGATTGATCCACTTTCCGGGTTACAAAAAAACTGATGAATTTCATCGATAACAAGCGGTTCTTCTGCAAAGCTGTAATATGATCAGGTGTGTACCATGTAATTTCAATTGGCCAATGAGAGGAATTAGTCGCCCCAGTGCACATGATCCACTTCGATGTAATCGCTACCAAAGCAGTAACTCACCAAGGGACCCAGAATTTTTCACAGATCCATTATCTTCCAGTAAAGTGCACATTTGGAAAGTTTAAAATCGATCGGCCCTCAATAGCGATAACATCGCGTTCTAGGCTAAAAAAATAACCGGTTCAACGGGACACTGCACCTGTATGACATTTAACCCCGCTCTCTCTTTACTCGACCCCAAAATTTACTTTTTCAATCACTTTCCGAGTCGGGCTAAAGAAAATTCACGTAAAACGACCTTCGCGAATCTTTTACAATAAAATAGAAGAATTTGCCTTAAATTAAAAGACACTTAAATTAGAAGGATTTGCTTTCTAATTTAAGTGCCTTTTAATTTAAGTGCCTTTTAATTTAAGGCTATTTCGTGAAAAACCAAAATTCATGCAAAGAAAAAAAACTCATTCGAAAAATTCCCGTAAATCATTTGAGAATTTCGATGAATCGTGATGAATCCGAGTATGTTTATAAATCGGAAGAATTGGAAGATTTGCATTTTAATAGTCAATAAATAAAATAGTAACGAAATGAGGCATCAGAGTAAGCATATAAATAAATTACTTTCTACCATAAATGAAACAAAAGTAATTGCGGGGGCCATTAATTAGACTGGAAGCAATAAGCTGTCAAAAAGAGCGTTATTTGTGCGAAACAACACCTACACGTCTATAAAATGGAAAACAGAAGCTGGTCAGTTTCGCTCTGGCTTGGACACTTATATTGCGGACACATGATAGGGGCACTGGTTTGTAATAGACCTTAATATCAGTGATTGTAATCGATATTTAATCGATTCTGTTAAACACGCTTAGATCGGTTACCGTCATATCTCCAGCAGTAAACGATGTTGGTGCGCGAACCGGCGCTCTTTTAATTATGACTCGTCCTAATTTATTGCGAATTCTGCACCGGTGGCAATTTGATCAGATAAAATCCACCAACATAAACCACAGAGTCATATAAAACTTCTTTTATTCCAAGAGGTTGGCATCCTTTCCCATAGAAAAGCACTCTGTCCTTCTCTTTTTTATTCACTATTTCTCTTTCTCTCTTTCACTCTTACTCTTTTAGTCTTTCTCATTTTTTTTCTCTTACTCTTTTTCTCTCTTTCTTTTTCTCTCTTCTTCTCTCTTTTTCTCTCTCTTTTTCTCTCTTTCTCTCTTTTTCTCTTTTTCTCTTTTTCTCTCTTTCTCTTTCTCTTTTTCTCTCTTTCTTTCTTTCTCTCTTTTTCTCTCTTTCTTACTCATGCCACAAGATTGTCTCTCTCGCGCTTCAATCTTGTTTGCATGAAAGTTGCCCCTCTTCTTAAACCACTTTCGATCTTCCTCTCCTTCTTCATTGCTTTCGTACTCCCTCTCCAAAACATCCGGAATGCACGCTTCTCTCCCCGCGAGACGTGCGTCCTGCCCGCGGCCGCCCACGCGCCGACCCGTCGTCCCCCATATGAATCTCCCACCATAAAACCTCTCCCGCACCATAAGAAACGAACGCGCGATTACCAGGTCGTGGAATTTTGCGGTGAGCGTGTTGCGAGCAAGACGAGTCAAATCATTCGTTCCACCCTTCAAAAAATAATTTTTCAATAGAAAGTTATTTAAGAAATATTTTTTGTTCGGAATTGATTGATTAAAATGGTTACAATTACTATGAGATGGATTAAAAGATTAAAAGAAGTATAGAGTAAAAAATTAGAAGAAGTATGGAGTAAACATTAGAAGTAATAGATTAAAAGATTAAAAGTAGTAGATTAAAAAATTAGAAGTAAAAGATTAGAAGTAGTAGATTAAAAGATTATACGAATAGCAAATTAAAAAATTGGAAGTAGTAGATCGAAAGATTAGAAGTAGTAGATTAAAAGATTATAGGAATAGTAGATTAAAAAATTGGAAGTAGTAGATCGAAATATTAAAAGTAGTAGATTAAAAGTAGTAGATTAAAAGTATTAGATTAAAAGATTAGAACTAGTAGATTAAAAGATTAGAAGTAGTAGATTAAAAGATTATACGAATAACAGATTAAAGTACAGTAGTAGATTAAAAGATTATAGGAATAGTAGAATAAAAAATTGGAAGTAGTAGATCGAAAGATTAAAAGTAGTAGATTAAAAGTGGTAGATTAAAAGTAGTAGATTAAAATATTAGAACTAGTAGGTTGAAAGTTTAGAACTATTAGTATACAATTTTACGAATTCTAGTTATCTAATCGTAAATAAAATCCACCTGTCAAAGTTCAAGAATATTGAGAATACGTTTAGAAAGTCCAGTTTCTTTAAGAATCGCATTTTACAAAATGCAGGACACATACGGATCCTGCGACAAGGAGAGACGACAAATAAAGATTCACAAAGACGGAAAAAAGAAAAAAGCCTTGCAAGCGTCGAGAGACATTGTAATCAAGAGAGGAGGTATGCATGCACACGTCATTTCCTTTTAATCTCCATATTCATGCAAAAAATATAACGTCGTTCGATTTTAAACGCTTGGCATAATGCAAGCGGTGTAACAACCTTAAAAGCACACAATCTTAAGTAATGTCTTTCGCTAAAACATCATCATCTTTGGAAAATGACCAGGTGGTCCAGCGGGAGGTCCTGATTAAACTCAACTACTCTCATCAATTTAATGAATCCAATCCTCTCTAATATAAAAACTGCCTCAAAGGTGTCTCTTCAAAGCACGTGTTCAAATTTTAAATTAGTTTTACCGACAGTCAATCAAAGTTTTTTGCATATCTATGTGCATATAACATTTTAATTCCTTTTATCCAATTGCTTCCTGAGGAGTTTTTGTTTCATTTCCATTTGGGTACTATTTCTGTTTATTTATTTAGTTCATTCCTATGTTATTTCTATGTTATTTCTATGTTATTTATATGTTATTTATATGTTATTTCTATATTATTTCTATTTCATTTCTATGTAATTTCTGTTATTTTCTAACTCTTCTTCTTCTTCTTCTTTAGGTTATGTAACCTGGGTATGGCCAATTCAATCACTATTTTTTAACTCGTTTCTATATTTCATATTTTCCGTCTCGTTTTTATTTTATGTACTTTAATCTCGTTTCGATTTTATAAACATTTCTATCATTTCTATCTTTTACGTACGTTTCCATAACTTTGTTCTATTTTGTGCAGACATCAGAATCACGATTCGTTTCACTAAAAATAATTCTTTTTCTACATGCAATGATTACAAACATAGATGTTTCTACATGCAAAGACATTTTAATTTCAACATTTTCAAATACAAATCCTCTTCAAACAACATCTTTTATATTAATATTATATATCAATTCATCATTATATATACCAATTCATTATTATATATACTAATTCATCATTATATATACCAATTCATCATTATATACACTAATTCATCATTATATAAACCAATTCATCATTATATAAACCAATTCATCATTATATATACCAATTCATCATTATCTACCTTCCAGTACAAGATTACCTAAACTTTATTTATTTCAACAGAAACAGGTAAGAATATAGATTCACCTATTAATTATTTTTAGTAATTACGTTACCATGTTAGTTGTTACCATGTTACATGTTACCATGTACGTTATATAAAAATTACACATTTTCGCTAAAATTAACCAACTAAAATAAAAAATTACTGTCCACTTGTAAAATAGCAGTAAAATCTAATATTACTAAAACTCGTGGTTACTATTATTTACAACATGAGTAGTAAGTTTTACTATACGTCTAGCAGGATTATTATGAAATTTATTTGCAACAGAATCCTACGAAGGGTATTCTCGAAATATCGGTCCATAAAAAAAGAGCCCCTGTACTTATGAACTTCTCTGCTCATGTTACAGTATTACCTTTTTACTTTATCACTTGACGAACGGTTTTCTCATGGACTTTGGTCAAGATATAGTGTTATAGAGAAACATTCGGTCTTATAGGGATCGAGGAGTCATAGCTTGGCGCCGCGCATCACTTCGCCTCAGGAATGCCGCTTCCATGTTACTACACCACCTGGTTTGCAATCCTTCCATCGCAAAACACAGAGCTCTTCAACTTGCATCAAATACATACGTGGGTGGTTTCAAATTTCATCACCAACATTGTAGATCTCCTTCTACATGTCCACAAATTTAATCCTTCTCTACAACATCCAAACTTTACTTCCAATATGCAAATACCACTTTTCTTCCATTCTTGATCTTCTTACTTTGATCTTTTACAAAAGGAGTTCTTATCGTCGAATCCTACTATTATACATCCTGTCCTATTATTTTTTTAATACATTATTCGTCTCTAATTTAATCCATTTTTTAATTCTTGATTCAATCTTTTAATGCCAACAATTGCTCATGATTTTCTGCCCTTTCTCTGCATTTTTCATCTCTATTGATCCTTTTCGCTCTTTTTTTGCTCTTGCTTTTCTCTTTCTTGCCCTTATTTTCCTTTTCGGTCTTTTTGCGTTTTTTGTTCTTTTTGCTTTTTTGCATTTGCGTGTTTTGCTTTTTAGCTTTTCTCTTCCGCTTTGTTTCACAGTTCTCTCTTTTTATTCAAAAATAAAGAGACATTGGGAGAATATTTAACGATCGTTCAAAGTTAGCTTTTATTTGCACTTATTTTCTTTCCTTTCTTGACCTGGATGGAAGCATCAGAAAACTTGATCCGCATATAAAGTTGACATTTTTTTTCTCTTGATGTCACTTTGTGATCCATTGCGTCGGATGTCGCGTATGAGTGACTGTTGCGTGACGTTCTGATAAAAGTTTCGACAGATGGTTGTCCATTTAGTGACATTGCATTCAATGACCAGACAGACAGAGACAATAATATTCCCTGGAATGTTTAGTCCTGATAAGAAGAAGACGACCCTCTCCTTCAAACTGACATTAAATTAAAGTACGGCTTATCTTTTATATTCTCAGCAACCAAAACCAGCCGAGAGTCCATTTCATCCTTAAAAGCATATAAAAATCTCCCAAGAAAAACGTATAGATTCCTCCAACATTTTATTTTTCATTTATCAAAACCAGATTTCATTTATTCGAGCGCATCGGGATTTATTCTTTCTTGTTGTTCAATTTTGACTCATTTTGATTCACAGATATTTGTTCTTTTAATTTCATTTTGATTCATCAATACTTATTCGTTTTGTTCTTCAATACTGATTCGTTTCTTATTTTTAATTCGTTTCTTATTTCTAATTCGTTTCTTATTTCTAATTCGTTTCTTATTTCTAATTCGTTTCTTATTTCTAATTCGTTTCTTATTTCTAATTCGTTTATTTTGTATGTTCCTATGTTTTTTTATGTTTCTCTTTGTTTTGTTTTCAAACAAACTTGATAATAATATTAATTAGCATCACCAATAGAAACGTAGTTTATGCTTCCAAATCTTTTCTTAGTTCTTCTTCTGGCCACCAGGATAAACCGCCGCAAAAATTAACCTCTAAAAGTTCCGAAGCGTCTCGCCAGGCGGCGTATAGAGATCCCTATGAAATAGCAAAACATTTATTTTCAGATTAGCAAAATAGTTTCGTACACAATAAAAATGGAAACATACAAAACGAAAGATAATAAATATAAAAATATGCACATAATAAGTATATTATGTGCATTATATATATAATAATGTGAGCATTCTCGCTTTAATAAAAACCCGAGAACCCGAACTTCTCACGCAAATAGAATTTTTTATAAGATCTCTCACTTTTGCAAAACAATCCAAAAAGTACAAAGCCTGAGAAAAAGTTGAAAGTCCGCCTCTCTCATTAAAATTTCAGCACAAGACGAAAGTAAAATGCATCTCTTGAAAATTATTCAGAAGCGCGGATCTCATCGTGTCTCGAGGAAACTGTCGGGACCAAGACAAATAATAATACTCTTTCTCAAAGATTACGCATTGAAGACATGCGCGAGCATAAGAGAAAAATTGTTTGTTGAAAATAAAAAAGAGGAGAAGGAATAAGTAGGCGGTCAAAAACGTTTGGTTTCTTGCTTATATGAAACAAATGTGCGCCCGAGAGTGTGAGCTACCAGACAGCCAGCGAAGGGCAATTTGCGGTGCACTGTGAATGTTTCATTACCGAGAGGCGCTCTTGGGTAGCTACCGAATTTCGAATGAGCTACTGCCTACCTCGGACCTGTGTCTGTCAGGCCCTGAAGACTCATAATTGAAATCCGCAGCCTCGGGATGGCCGCCAACCGCAAATTGTGCGAGCAAACACTTTTGTCTTGGGCCGCCCGCAATTTGCATCTACCCTCACATCCACTTCCTTGCACACGCTCATTTCTACATAACGCCAGTGCAATCAAATTGCGGGTGCAGATGCCCAACTTTCGCACTTGAACCAAACTCGACTTTTTGAAAAATGATTCGCTCCCAGCCAATTCCTTCTTCGCTCTTTGCCGCATTATTTTCTTTCGCATAAAACATCGTCTCGATTTTTAGTCCTGCGAATATTCATTCCTTTTCGTTTCCTTGATCGAGTTTATTTGTTTATTTATTTAGACAATTATAAATCTGAGTCTCTTGCATTCGTTTTAGTCTAGAATTACTGAAATTTAAATTATTGTATTACAATTTAGAACGTGGTCATGTTCATGATTCTGATAATCTAGGGATCTACCTTTATCTTTCTTTTTCATTGAAGTTGTTTTTCAAAGATAATAAAAAATCTTTCATGACATACAGGTTTCCGAAGATGATTCCCGAAGTTTTAAATCAATATTAGTTTACAAGGATAATTAGAAAAATAAGTCGATAAATTAAATGTTAATAAACATCTATGATTCATCTATTTATATTTGTGACGCGTCGCGAAGAAAGGTACCTTAGCATCAAACGAAATTAGGTTATGTTTGGTAGTAGTTTTACTTTGATTAAAGCTTCCTTTTTAAATATCTGTAAGGTACCTTTCTTCGCGACGCGACACATTTATGTTTTAGAACCTACTGGTATTTAAAAAAGACATTTCTTTGAAACTTTGGCAATCGTATTAAAAAACCTATGTCTCATGAATGATTTTATTATTTTTGAAAGACAACTTCAGGATAAAAGAAAGATAAAGGTAGATCCCTAGGTTATCATTCAGGATCTTAGACATGTAGGAATTCTTTGAATTATTATCGGAATTATCGTCGAGTAGATTTCAAGACTGGATGCATGAATAATGTAAAGGGCGTATAACTTTTATGCTTAGAATTGTTATTACGATTATTATCATTAAAATTATTATTAGAATTTTTATTAGATTTTTATTAGATTTTTATTAGAAGTATCATTAGAATTATCATTAGAATTATCGTTAGAATTGTTATTAGAATTATCGTTAGAATTGTTATTAGAATTATCATTAGAATTGTCATTAGAATTATCATTAGAATCATCATTATAATTATCATTAGAACTATTATTAATTTTATTATTCGAATCATTACTGATTTTATTATTTGTACAATTATTATAAAAAATTGCTTTATTTCCTGACGTAGTGAAAACGGGACGGATTAAGTGGAAGTACGTAGCAGTCGCGAAAAGGGTCACTGTAAATTGCGAATGACAATGTGTTGACCAAAATTAGCTCTTACTTTCTGCAATTCCATTTGGTCAATAATTCCCCAACTGGAACTTTTGTGAGAAAATTCAAGCTGGGGTTATGATCCACTGGAAAGAAAGATTTGCGGATCAAGAATATTTCCATGAGAGGTTTTCACCGTCTGCCTTAGATCATCTCGAACAAAAAGCGTGGATTTTCTACAAATCTGATCCTTCTTGCAAGAAAATTGCTGCGTCGGGATAAAAAGATTTCAGCTTTATGTAAAATTAATTCTCACTTTGTCTAGCCATTTTTTTCAATCGTCTTGTACAAGACTCGATTTTTGACGTGTGTGAACCAGTTGATATTATTCTCAAACAAATTCTATTCCTTTTTTATTTTCCAATACTTTTCTATTCTTTACTATTCTTTTTCTATTCTTTTTTATTTTTTTCTATTCTTTTTCTATTCTTTTCTATTCTTTTTCTATTCTTTTCTATTCTTTTCTATTCTTTTCTATTCTTTTCTATTCTTTTCTATTCTTTTCTATTCTTTTCTATTCTTTTCTATTCTTTCTATTCTTTTCTATTCCCTTCTTTAATATTTTTTATTATTTTCAATTTTATTGGTACGTTATAGAAATGATCAATTATTGAATAAAAACTGTTTTGACTTTAAGACGTTGATTTTCAGTTGTAGATGCACTTTTGCATGCAAGAAACATGGTTGAAAAGACCGATTGCAAACGATTTGGTGGTGTATTTTTGAAGAACAGAAGGAAAGCGACAGTGGAGTAAAACAAGTGAAGGAATTATGTTCGCGAACATTTTGAAACGACCATTAATCACGTGGGTTATGTGATACCTGAGTCGACGTCTCTTAGAGAGTTATTGGAGGTCTATGCGAAGAGAAGACATGAATTTGTAATTCCAACTTATCACCGAGTCGGACATTTTTAAGACAATCATTAATCAGCACTGCTGAGAAAATAGAACGTTTTACAAATCAACTCATTTCTATTATTTACAGAACGAAAGTCGTAACTCAAAAACACAACTTTCAGTCAAAATTGATGTAAGTTTTCTCAGTGCTTAGTTTTCTCAGTTCTCAATTTGTATTTTATAAATTAGATGCAGGCCTACTAAGATGACCTCCAGGTGCAGATTTACAAGACTTTTCTAATCTCGAGAAATAGGCGAGATAACATTTCACAGATAAAACGTGAATGCAAAAATGAAGGCGCATGTTTGTAATTAATCAACGTCGGGTAATTTCCGAGAATAATTTTTAATTGCGAGTGTTATTTACAAGAGTAGGTACACAATGGCGAGCGCTATCAATAATGGTTAATAAAATTATAAAATGTTATCTGACACGGGATGTGAATGGATGATAGTCTAGAAGTCTGGAGGCAGGTACAACAATTTGAATAATTGAGTTTTCTTTCTTGATTTCGATTGAATGGAGATGATTGATAACGAAGAGATTTCTTTTTGAGTAAACAGTGATTCACCTGTCAGTGAAAAATATGTCTGACAACGTTTGAGGTCGTCTCCACATCGATCCTTACCTCGGAGGCAGGACTCGGTTTCATTTGCATGAGAGCTTACAAACTTACCACGGAATCCTATAATAAGGCTCGGCGGCCAGTTGCCTTTTCGAGCTGTCAGCGCGAAGGCTATTGTCAACGACAGATGGACGTCGAATGAGCAACACGTGTTGCATACAACAGTGCATGAGATGCATATATGTATATCCGCCATTGACCGAAAAAGAGCTTGTGCTGTTTTATGCATTATCGACAAGTACCAGACAATGGAACCGGTAAAAGTTACTACTCTCACTACATTCAAGCACCTGCCCAGATTTCCAAATTTGACAGCCATTTTTTTCAAATCACAAAATCCTTATGCAATAGTTTTATCAACAGCTACTCTTTCAGTTCATGAATAAAATGCTTCTGCTTTGCATTAAAAACGTTACAGTCTCATCCTTCACGACTCTTTATTTTCGGTTTATTTTACGTTTATTTATTTCACTTTTATTTGTTTCATTTTTATTTGTCTCATTTTTATTTGTTTCACATTTATTTATTTCGTTTTTATTTATTTCGTTTTTATTTATTTCGTTTTTATTTATTTCGTTTTTATTTATTTCATTCTTATTTATTTCATTCTTATTTATTTCATTCTTATTTATTTCATTCTCATTTATTTTATTCTTATTTATTTCATTCTTATTTATTTTATTCTTATTTATTTCATTCTTATTTATTCCATTCTTATTTATTTCATTCTTATTTATTCCATTCTTATTTACTTCCTTCTTATTTATTTCACTTTTAAATAAAGCAGTATTCGAGAAAGACATTCATCAACCAAGGACATTCTTTTTTTCTTATTTATCGATGCCGTTATCGAAAATAGAATCATAAATAAACCTAAAATGGGATCGAAAATAAAGTAAACCTAAAATAGGATCGAAAATAAATATAACAAAAAGCACCATTGGATTTGTTTGGCTAAATTGTTAGACATTATTCAATGTAGATTAAAATGAAATCAAGAATAAAGACAATACGAAATGCAAACTATAGGAAGTTAGTACGAAAAAGTAGAAAATGATAAAGACAGTGCCGGAGTCCAGATAGTATCTGGATGATAAAACAGTAGCTAGAGAGAGATTTAAAATCTTGTCTACAAAACCTTTTAGATGCCTGTAATGGATAGGATACGGGATAGGATACAGATTAGATAAATCTGCAGATATGTTTCTAAGGTTGAATCCTTTTGGGAGACATCAGCTGAAGAAATCTTGGAAATTCTGGAATGATCTAGGAAAGAAACTGATACTGGAGACTGAAAAGCTTTTTCTAATCATGCCACTTAGAACAATGATGCTGCAGTGGGCAGGTGGAACCTAAAATCCAGAGCTTAGACTGAAAACCATAAAGACCTACTTTATCAGGATGAGACCTCGAAATGGCATTTTATCTATCTGTGTAGTCTCGGTAATGTCTGCAACCCGACACGAAGTCGTCCTTTCAAGACTCCCGTTAAGCTCTGCTCATAAAAAGTTGATGGAACTCGTCAATAATCTTCAAAATCCTAGAATCCTTTTAAACTTTTATCTTGTATTTTTTTTATTCGACAACATAAAGTGAAGGCATGTTTCATGAAAACTTGAAAATTGGGATCTCAAAGTTACTTCGTCTGGCAAAAACGTTGCATTATTATTATTATTATTATTATTATTAATTCATTTAAAATTATTATTATTATTCTTAGGATTTTAAATTATAATTTTCAAATATGTATAAAAAATTGTTGATAAGATCCTTCGAATTATGAAAAATATCACGTAGAAAAATAAAGCATTTTGCTTTTCCGCAGAACTCACGCATCGTGTCAGAGCTTGAGAAAGATCATCATTTGACATTCTGAGTCAAGAATAAAATTGCAGAATAAAATTGAATCGATTGGAATTCGTGATTCATAAATTGCATTGTTTTTGATTCGCGGTTAAATGTCATTGCCTGGAGCAGAGTTACTCAGTGAGTTTTTACTATTAGCATCTCTATTTCTTGTTGATGAAAAATAAATGTCGGCAGTGTTATCGGCGATGCGATGGCAAGAGCTAGAAGAAAGAGATGAAAATTACACAAAGCGAAAGCCGTCAAGGCTTTGTACATCTTGAATGAAAGCATTAATGAAACTAATTCTGCTTTAATAGGCCTGCTGTTTGCCACAAGCGGCTTTGATCGATGAAAAACGATACATGAATTCCTTGTAATTGCGTCTTGGAAAAACTCGTTGAATCGCAACATATTGTTGCAACAACATTATAAAGCTTGACAGTCCTTCTCCTATGCTAATAACCTTTTCTATAATGTTACGACAGGTGTCACGATGTACATACGCCTCCACATTCAACAAGGATCTTCACAATCTTATTTATGTTACTATCCTTCATTGTAACTCGATATCCGGCTTGGCACTACAAGACTACAGAATCACAGATACAGATTTAGAATCACGAATACCAATTCAGAATCACGAATACCAATTGAGAATCACGAATACCTTTTGAGAATCACGAACACCAACTCAGGATCACAAATTCAGAATGACAGAATATACGGATTGCAACTAAATATCCTGGATGAGGTATCTTGAGGATTTTCTTCAAGATCAGCAGCTTGATAGTCATGTACATGTATTACCACTTGTCTAGTAGGGAGTAGGCCCGAGTTTACGATCGATTAAATTCATAAATAGTCGATTCGTCAGGGGCGCTAAAGGGTTCCGGCTGAGAGCGTAAAACATGGTTATACAAGAATTTAACCGCCCGCTACAAGTCTACAGGACATTAGATCTTGCAAAGTACGTCGTGGGCATACATTTACGCGCCGCTCATTTGAATATTTTATTGTTACGAGTTTTCAATAGCGCGTCTTAGACGTGATAGGATGTGTTGAAGATTTTACGGCAGACGAGGTGACGTCCTGCAAGGCGTGGTAACATTAATGACGCTGCTTGTATTTTAATGATCAAATCTAAACCTTAACTTGTGTGATAAGTACAAAATCCGCAACAACACTTTATCAGAAGTTTTTATTAAACGCACATTCATTTCTTCAGCTTTGATTTTTTTCTTTTCATTCTATATAAAGATTTTGTTTTATTGATGAGTGAAAATATTCATTTCTGACGATATTGCATCCAATCTTGTCAAGTATTAGTCAAAAATGAATTATTTAGAAATGTAAGTTTTAAAATAGTAACAAAAGTGCTTAAAATAATACAGGTTAAGACATAATAATACATGGTTAAGACTTTTGATGGTTTCAAAGCGTAGAGCTTTTTGGCATGTAGAAAGCTTGGTGGAATTTTACTATTTTGCTGACATTTGAAAATATTAATTTCTGACCTTATTACATCCAATCTTGTCGAGTAGTACTGAAAGCCGAATTATTTAAAGTAATTTATGTTTTAAATATCAAAATAGAAAGTAAAAAAATCTCGAAGATGGTTGTGGTTTTTGGTGCTTGAAAGAACTCGCATGTTTATATTCACGAACCCAAAAACATTTATTACAATGAGTAAACAAACATTTTTATTATTTTAATAAATCATGATAATTTTTTGGAAAATCTTTTTGGCCAGACAAGCCACGTACTTTATTATTATGAATTGAATCCCTGAAATTGATTATTTTAGATCAATTTGATTTATCTGTTAATTGATTTAATTAATGTAAACTTAGTTAATAATGTAAACATTTTTTCTCTTAAATAATTAATTCGTTTAACAAATCCGGTCAAAAATTAGTGAACGAGGGAAATATTTTGAAAAGGAGTTGAATATGGATACAATTTGTGTGGAACAAAATTCCATGGTGTTTGTCTGATCGAGTGTGATAACAATTTGTTATCGGATTGAATGTCTCATAAACGCGCGTGTAAAAATGCTCGTATTTTACAGAATGCTGCGGCCATAATTTTTTTTGAATACGAGATTCGGAGCGCATAGCGAATAGGAAGAGATTTCAACTGCGATACCTCGCTACCAGGACAACTCTTTTTGTTTTCAAACTGGGCAGGAAAACACGACATCAAGATTATTTGAAATTTTGTTCGTTTTTCTGATAACCAAATTGTGATCGTACAGAAATCTAGTTTCTTGAAATTCCTAAAGTTAAAGGTTTTTCAGCCTATATATTATTTATTTAAATGTGTAATTAACCAGTAAATTAATTTAATAATATTCTTGGCCATTAAATTAATGTAGTCGTATTGTTGTTTAACGTTCACAGAAATTTGTTAGTTTGTAACCAAGTTTTTCTTCTATTTAAAAGAGAATAAATTTTATGTATTTTTATTTATTTTTTATTTATTTTTATTTATTATCTTTTATTAGGCATTAATTATACTACTTAATGCATTAGTTAATTCATAGCCATTTAACTGGCATTTAAAAAATAAACAATGCTTTCCTATGAGGAAGCAAAAAGGAGTAAATACCAGTATTGTGGAAATTATAAGGGCAGGTTGCAAAAAAGCAATTTATCTCCAAGAACTGTAAAATGTAAAAAGAAGAATTGCTAAGGTTTTCAAATACAATGTGGCGTCTGGAACTCGAAAAGCTTTTACGAAGTACCAATTAGTGAACGTCTTTTTCTCTTCCGGTTCCACTTCGAAAAACATTCTTGTGATCTAAGAGCGTTATTTTCTGGCCAGACACTTGACACCTATAGTAAGTAACGTCGAGCATTTTTACGTCCCGTTGAGTCGCCAGTGTCCCAAGAAAAGTACAGGAAAAAGTCTTTACCGGAGATAACTGCTAGATATATAGCCTAGAAATTATTTAGTTTTCCTTGTCAGGTCCAGTTTACTGTCATTTTTTACTATCCAGAGCTTAAAATGAAAAAAATGATATTGCTGATATAAGTCAAAGATATTGTGATATTAACTTAAGTAAATTAAATGAAATATGTTTTTTTGTCTTTCTTTCTTGTCTCTCTTTTGTTTAATTTACTGTAATTTCCTCCTATTTACATCAGGTTGAATTCAAACACTTGAAATTAACATAAATTTAAACTTATTCAGAATCGATTGTTTTCAGCTTATTGAATTAGTTTGACTCGGACCAAATTGAAACTTATTGTTTGAATTAATTTGCATGTCAACTTATTCAAATAACTCTAGCTAGCTTTTATTTGAACAAACAGACTGAACTACTTTAAATTTAATAAAAGGGGCCAAATTATATAGTTTAAACATTTACTGAAAATTCAGTGAGACTAAAATTTTACTGCAGTACATCTCGAAAACTTTTTTAATGCAATTACCAAAAATTGTTTTACGAGTTAATTGTCCAGTAATTATAAACTGACCACCTTTTGACAAAGGTTTCACAGGAAAAGCGTATTATTATCACGGCAAAAGTATAATTAAGAATGTTGCGGATGCGGATGACAAATGCAGTTTCTGTGAAAAATAGAACTGTTAAAAAGGCGTCAGGTTCATTTGCCAAGGTTTCCGAAGTCCCCTCCTACTAATCCCGGAAATCAGTGATTGCTAACAGTAATGACTTTGGTCCTTTAGAAGTGTCTCCAGATTGCGTTTGCACACTCAGCTTGAGAGATTTCGCAAGTCTACCCTCTGATTTTGAAGGACCGACTTCCGTTTCATTTGATCTGTAACTGCAACTGCGGGAAGCGTGACGAAAACGGCGGCAACTTCACGCAACCATGAAATCGTTGTTCAAAGAGATCATTATTCTTTCCCGTTTTTCATTTTCACAAGAACAATACTAACAGCAAATTAATAACTATCTTTTAAGTAAAACCGTTAACTTATTTATTTCAATGGTGCAGAAAGCCAGGTAGTAAAATCGTTCATGTCCGTCGTTTGGTAGCTAAAACTTTTTAATATTAACGTAATTGTGTGTGCAGCAAAAAAACATCTGTAAGAAACAAAATACTTTCAAATGCAACTAGAATTTTGGTCACGACAATTAGAATTTTGGTAAGGAGGACTGAAATTTTGGTCAAGGCAACTAGAATTTTGGTCAGTACTACTAGAATTTTGGTCAGTACTACTAGAATTTTGGTTGGAACAACTAGAATTTTAGTTAAGTTAATTAGAAATTTGATTAGGGTGACTAGAATTTGGTAAAGGTGACTATAATGTTAGTTAGATCAACTAGAATTTTGATAAAAATAACTAGACTTTTGATGAGGATAACTAGAATTTGGTTAAACATACTACAATTTTAGTTAGGTCAACTAGAATTTTGGTTAGAACAGCTAGAATTTTGGTTAAGGAAACTATAATTCTAGTTAGGTCAACTAAAATTTTGGTTAGAATAAATAGAAGTTTGATTAGAACTACTAGAATTTTGTCTTTGTCTAGAATTTCTGTAAATCCAATTAGTATTCTGGTAAATCTAACTAGAAATATAGGTAAACTAACTAGAATCCTGTTGAAATGAACTAAATGGAATTCTGGTTAAACTAACCAGAATTCTTCCTACTTATTATCCAGTAATTATTTATTTCATGAATAATATTTTTAAGATGTGGTAAAAATACCAAATAGGTATTCGCATAATTATAAAATTCGTTGCTTATAGTTTCGGACTAGCAAAGAATACGTAGATAAAATAGAATGCAGAGATAAAATAGAATTTGGATATAAAATAGAATGTGGGGAACTTATTCGTTTTTATTTATTCGTTTCGAAAAGTCACATGTGTAAATAATTACATATTATATTATTACCAAATTAGGCAATACTAATATTCCAGAGTATGACAAGCCTAAAAAGTACACAAAATATGCACTTGTCGACAATTTACGAAACTTTTGGTTGTATTATAATGCCACATAATCTTATTAATAGCCCACTAAGCTCCCACATGTTAGAATGTTGAACCTGCAGCTACTAAAACTGGTAAAAAAGCATAACGAGGCGCGGAAGTCGGTAAATAAACATAACTCACATTCATCCGGACTTAGCTATGTATTTTACGACACATTATTTTTTTTATTTTCTCCGTATGGAAAACCTTTATTCAAACAGCAATACATATTCCGTAGAGCGGAGAATAAAATTCTGAAAGCAGTGATAGAACCCGCCTACGAACTTCCTGTCTTCCTCTATAGTGGGCTATTTATCTGTTTTCCAAAAACCCTTGCCTGAACTAACACTTGTTGGAAAGGGGTCTGTCTCCCTTGGGTCACATATCTTTGAGCTCATCTCGCTCGACCAAAGCAGCCTTGGTCCTGATTCATTTTATTTAAGCGTCACGAACACTGTTTAGTTGTGTACCCAAAAGTTAAAGGACCAAAGTAGTTTTGGAATTCAGGGTCCACCTACCTTAAAACTTATAGACACGCTTCAGTTTCAGTCGAGATTCCTGGGAGAATTAACATCGCCGAAAGCGATTCATCAACTCTCGCTGTCAAGTAAAAACTTCCCAGAGACCGATCGTTTCCAATAAAAATGTAACCGAGCCTCCCTTCGTGAAATTATGGGCTCGCGTGCTTGCTTCGAATTGATGAGAATACTCCGATATCACTAGGCTGCCAGTTTTGCTCACGTTTCGGTCAACCTGAGAAACGATAACAGAATTTAATTTTAAAAAATCACCTTCCTTTTTTCATGATCATCTCGTTTGCAACTTTTATTCAGAAGCCTCGAAAGCTGGCACTTTAATTGAATTCATTCCAGTTGCTTTATTTCTTGTAGCTTTTTTTACGATTGCGTGTCATTTTATTTTCCAGTAAAGATTCATCTCCAGGTAGAAATTCCCTTTTCTTGATTCACCTGTTTCAATGAAAAAGAAAGAGCTTCAGTGGGACTAATTATTGTCATTTGTTAATCCTCGTCTTGACTCCCAATTTTTTCGTTTTTACAAAAAAAAAGTAATTGAAAAAATGCAACTAAATGAAACTGAATAAAACAATTAGAAGAAAGAAATGGAAAATAAAATTACAAAACAAGTTCAAAACCACATGGGAAATTATGCAATTGGTAAATCGGAAAGTAACTGAAACACGTTATTTGGAAAGGGGAATAAAGTTTATTATGTTTGAGAGTATAATTGACACTGAAGATAATTGAACGGCGTCTGGACATTAGGGTGTTGGTATTCTCAGCTTGAACTTTCAGGATCGATTAAAAGAACGATTAAATAACACCTCGTAGTATCTCGCCGCGGATGATAGCACGATCTTGACTTGACTGGAGACACCCACGCAGGTGAGACCACACACGATGGTCCCGTCATTTGTTGGACATCGCACGGGCATGTCGTGTTGCACGAACCTGGTACATAGTATTGTACACTTCTTGGCACTGTCCTGCGGCATGTCGTACCTCTATGTGCGAGTGTATAGCTCCACGCCTGATACGAATTGCATGCCAGTCGATCGCTGGTACCATTTCATCCATCTCCGCATTCTCTTGCCTAATGTACTCTTCAAAATTGAAATTTTACCGTTCCTATTCCTTCAAATCCTTTCTGAATTATTTATCAATGTTGTTCTTTTAGAAGCTTGTGTTTTCAGGTTGATTATTCTTTAATCAGATGATTGATTACTTTGAAATTTGAAGATTCTCTAGTTTGATTGTTCACTATATTTGTATCGGATGGTTTACTATTTTTGTATCGTAAGATTTACTATTTTTGTGATAAATTATTCACAATTTTTGTATGGGATGATTTACTATTTTTGTAACGGATGATTTACTATTTCTGTATCGAATGAATTACTATTTTTGTATCGTAAAATGAACTATTTTTGTGATTGATTATTCACAATTTTTGGATGGGATGATTTACTATTTTTGTATCGGATGATTTACTATTTTTGTATCGGATGATTTACTATTTTTGTACCGGATGATTTACTATTTCTGTGTCGAATGATTTACTATTTTTGTATCGTAAAATTTACTATGTTTGTGATTGATTATTCACATTCTTTGTATGGGATGATTTACTATATATTTGTATAGGATGATTTACTATTTTTGTACCTGATGATTTACTATTTTCTATCGGATGATTTACTATTATTGTATCGGATGATTTACTATTTTCGTATCGGATGATTTACTATTCTTGCATCGGATTATTTACTATTTTAGTATGGGATAATTTACTATTTTTGTACATGATAATTTACTATTTTTGTATTGGATTATTTGATATTTTTGTATAGGATGATTTACTATTTTTGTATCCGATGATTTACTATTTTTGTACCTGATAATTTACTATTTTTGTATAGGATAATTTACTATTTTTGTATCGGATAATTTACTATTTTTGTATCGGGTGATTTTCTATTTTTGTATCGGATGATTTACTTTTTTTGTATCGGACTATTTACTATTTTTGTATCGGATAATTTACTATTTTTGTACCTGATGATTTACTATTTTTGTATCGGATTATTTTCTATTTTTGTACCGGATGATTTACTATTTTTGTATCGGATGATTTACTATTTCTGTATCGAATGGTTTACTATTTTTGTATCGTAAAATTTACTATTTTTGTGATTGATTATTCACATTTTTTTGTATGGGATGATTCACTTTATCATTGTATAGGATGATTTACTATTTTTGTACCTGATGATTTACTATATTCTATCGGATGATTTACTATTTTTGTATCGGGTGATTTACTATTTTTTTATTCGATGATTTACTATTTTTTTATTCGATGATTTACTATTTTTGTATCGGATGATTTACTATTTTTTTATCGGATGATTTACTATTTTTGTATCGGATTATTTACTATTTTTGTATTGGATGATTTACTATTTTTGTACCGAATGATTTACTATTTCTGTATCGAATGGTTTACTATTTTTGTATCGTAAAATTTACTATTTTTGTGATTGATTATTCACAATTTTTTGTATGGGATGATT
>WNHD01003793.1:0-12551 GCA_011057455.1 Ganaspis sp. Gsp50
TTGCACAATGTGCAGCAGAAAACCAAACAAGAACCGAGTGAGAACCTAACGAGAACCAAACTCGGTTCTCCCAGAGTTTCGCTCCTCCGCCAGGGTAGTAACTGCACTTTTCTTGATATCTAAAATTTACAAATTTATAGTTGTGAAGCAACAATTTTACACTCTTTCAATATTTTTAGAAATAATAATCCGATTAATAAGATATTTAGCAGATATCATCGTTATCATAAAATACTTCACTGTTAAAAAAATTTCCACATAAAATTAATTTTTGGGAAAGTTATTGACAAAATACAATTTATCCAATTATCCATCTTACCCGACTCTCCCCTACACTGAGATTTCGAGAACCCGACAGGAGCGCATGAAGTTAAGGTGCATTACGTACTTTATTGAAAATTTTAAAGCTTTATCTCAGATATATCTTATGAATTTCTTACTAGTCAGAATGTATATTACTTACTGTTGAGGTTGAAGCTTCTGCTTTTTCTTTTTTCACCGGCACAAGGCCGGAAGCATTCTTTTCTACTGCCTGTTTCTGAAATAAAGAAAATCAATCTCAAAATCCATTATGTATTTAATTTGGATTTCGAATATATCTTTTTATAACAAAGTTCCAAAAAAAGTCGTTTAAAGGAAGTTAAAAGAAAAAAAAATCTTGATAGCGCAGTAAAACTATCTGATTCAACCAATGTATAAAAAGTCTATTTTGAAACTGACTTTATTACGTGAGACTTCTCCCCGTTTAGTAAAAAAGTAAATTACAGATAATAAAAAACGATCTGTATGTGAAATGTAAAATTATTTAACAATTCGAATTTTACTGCGCGGCCACTACCGGATATTTAAGACACGTGTATTAATAAACGTTTTAAGGCGTACTTGCATTTGCTAAAACGAAAAATTTGCACCTACTTACAAATTTTTTTTACAGACATTTTAATTAGAAATTTTAAAACTTTTTCTATTTCTTAAAATACATTATGAAAACTAGAAAAAGCAAAAATTGTTTTGTTTCTTCATTGTTAATCACGATTCGTAGAGGGCGCCAAAAAAGAGGTCTATAATTTGTAAGAGGTTTTGCGGTACCCCCTGTAGAGCCGCTCCTGACAGTCTAAAATCAAAAAATTAAATTTTTTTTTAGTACACATAAATACCCAGTGGACGAATATCATGAAATTAAAAAAATAAAATGGTGTCCTTTGAAAGTCAAAATTTTAAAAATAACAGGGGATATATACCGTTTTGTAAAGCGCTGTTTTGAGAAAAATGCATACTTTCAACGTACTATCGGCAGGACAGAAAGTATTCAAAATAGTGCGCTTGAAATCACATTATAAAAGTATGTTAAATCCATCTAAATCCGAAACACAATAGGTCATTTGAAAGGTCTTAAAACCAGCTCTTAGGATATCCTATGATCAAATTTTTAAATGCAAGAACCTGATTGGTGGAAGCAAATAAGGATGACCCTTTTTTAGATTCTGGATATTTTATATTTACAGCAGTGCATATATTCATATATAACTTTTTTAAAAATCTGAATTTTTTCAATAATATATTACATGTTTCTTTTTAACATTATAAGGGTAAAAAAGCGAAAAACAAACAAAAACCAAAATTTTTTTTTGCAAGCGCAAGTATGCCTTAACTCCGTCACTAGTCAAATTAGGGTTATATAAACACTTGGCATAAAACTAGGGTTAAAGTTAATAGCGTGATATTATTATTATTTAAACCGTTCAAGAAAAGGTAGCTTTCTATATATCGCAGGAGTTCCAATACGCGACGTTTTTAGAACTGTGTTAAAATAAAAGAAAGTATTGTTCGTAATTCGCATAAATGGCATTTTGAAACGAGCCCCAAATAGCACGAAATATTGCAGCAATATTACCGCAATGTTGCACGGCAATTTTGACAATATTGCTGCAATATTGAAAATGTCTTTGTTGTCGCAACCTTGCCTGGCAATATTGCCACAATAGTGCGAGGCAGCGTTGTCAAGCAAGGCTGCTGCAATATTGCGTCAATATTGTGACAAATATTCGCATAGTATACAAATTCTTAAACTTAGCTCAAAGTTACTCTGCAAATACTTGGTACAATATTGCTGCAATATTACAGCAACATCACTACAAGGTTGGGACAAGGCGGACATTCTCAATCATTCCAAGATTGCCGTGCAATATTGCTGCAATATTTCGTGCTATTCGGGGCGCCAATTTTTTGCAACTCGTTTCAAAATCGCCGTCATTTGTCGCTTATTACGAAATGATCTATATGGGTGATTTTCACATAAGTGTTCAATTTTTCGGCTTCCTAAAAATATACTTAAGAACAAAACATATTATTGAAGGTATAGGTGGATTTTAAACGTCTATATGGAAGTATCTTAAAGACGAAAGCATTTTATTAAAGATATTATAATACATTATATATATGACTGTTTAAATATATCAAATGTCAGCTCGGCCTGTCCAGTTTGACTAATATTGACTTTTATCTAATAATTTTCAGTTAAAAAAAAATTAATCGCAATCTTGACATTGCATGTCTTAAAATACTCGTATATATAATTAATTAGTGTAAATAATAATGTACATAAGTTACTTCCTTATAGCTGTGCATCCTAAAAATGTTTTGTCCTTTAATTTGCAAGTTATGCCTATAACCTGATCATGTTTCTTAAAATACATTAATAAGTACCAAGCGAAAGCTCAGTTTTAATATGTACAGAAAGGAGAGGAGTTTTAGACTTTTCCTTTTTGTTTTTTATAACGATCAGTTTGAATAAAATTATTATCACACTATCATATTTTCAGTTACCTTTTCCTTTCTTGTGCAGCTCATGCGTGTAATAAATGATTTGTGTAGGGAAAACATTAAACTTGCACTATTGTAGGAACGATATGACTTTAAATGTTCAAATGTCAGCTCCGTGGCAAAAGTTTGTAATACTATAGTTATAAAAGAAGTTGCATGGAAATTCTACAAAATCTAAATATATTACGTCCTAATAATGAGAAAACGTTCGGAAAAGTGTTTCAACAAAAATAAGGAAAAATTTTCTTATTACTAACTTACCTTGAAATTAAACATTTATGTGAAAATCACCAATAATATAAATGTTATTACTAGTCATAAGGTAATACTTTAGAAGATGAAGCTTTATCAATGTTATTAAAACAAATGTGACACGATCTGAAGAAAGGGACCTTACAAGAATTTGAAATTAGGTTATGTTTTCTGACAGTTTTAAAGTAATTATTGCTTTTTTTTTAATTATTTGCAACAAAAAAAAAGTTTTTCGTGAAAAGCTTTTTTGAATACTGTCGAGAGAAACTGTCTTTGTCTGCAAATAATTAAAAGGGTAGCTTTAATTAAGTTAAAACTGTCAGCAAACATAACCCAATTTCAAATGCTTGTTAGGTCCCTTTCTTCAGATCGCGTCACAAATACTATACACCTTCTCATTATTGACAAAAATTTAATAAATATAATTTTTTTTTAAATAATAGGTATATGTCTATGTCCGCAAATTCCAACAATTTTAATTACTTAACAGCAGGAAATACATATTTTTAACATGAAACAATGCTTTATTTCTCATTTACGTTATAAACTGCTCGAGCATAAAATTGTCCTTAAATTCAAAAGAAATATAATTTTTAATTTAAGTAAGCATTAATTTTTTTCAAATATGCATCAATATAATCACATTTAACAATTTATTTATTTAATAGTTAAAAATTATATATTTTTTCAATAAAAACGGATTGAATAAAAGGCCATACTTAAAGTACGTGACGCTTTTTTTAAAAAAATTTAAATCTCCCTCCCTCCCCCATTTAGCAAATTATTTGATACATTAGAGACATTTTTTTGGTGAATATAACAAATTGCCAAAATTCCCCCTTTCACTACCCTCATGAAGCGTTACGTAATTTCAGTATGTCCCTTAATAAAGAAGAACTGTATTTTAAAGAAAAGGGCCCACTTTGGCGGAACCTTTTATTTACATCATGAAAGATCAATTGATCATGAGACATTTTAGTACGTCATGATAGAGGTATTCTTGACATACACAAATCATATTTTCAATAACTTTTAAGTACAAGATAAGAAAATAGTGAAGAAATGGGAGTTTAAAATTGGGATTTTGCAACTTCGCTCTTTTTTTTGTATCTAAACAGTTCTATAAATAATATAGATCAAAATGTTCCAAATTAAAGCAGGAATACTCCTATAGGTAAGTCCAATAGTGCCCAAATGGACCCTTTTCATGCGAATGTACACATATATCTTTACTCTTTATTATTATTAATGTTATAATATTATTGTTATTATTATTATTTAGTTACTTTTTTCTGTGATTTTAATGAAATTTGAATAAAATTTTAAGGATTTGTCAATTTCTATTGTAATGTATGAAGAGTATGTTTTTTAATGTTTCTTCTAAAAAAATGTTTTTTTTTCCTCTTTTAAACCTCAAAAATTCCTTCAAACAAGAAATAATATCATGCTTTCCTTGTTTAGTTTCTGCATTTTCTTTACTACAATTTTTGGATAAATCTACTATTATTGCTCTTTTTGCAAACATTTTGAAAATAATATTATAAAATAATAATTATTTTTAATTTCAATGATAATGTGATAAAACCTTTTTCATTTTAGTTAAAAATATTATTCAATTTACAATTTCCGATATAGCATCCTTCTTCTCCTTGGCCAATCGATTTTTTTTATCACCTTGGAGCGTCACATCTTCCGAAGGGGTAATCGATTGGGGGGTTTTATTCCCCGTTTTGTTACTCTACGTGCTGAAAACAAAGAAGGAAAAACTTGCATTTAAAGTAATTGAAAAATTTATTTATAATAGGAGAGTTGCCTAAAACAGAGTATAGCGCCTAATTGTAAGACGACCACCCTTTAATATCTTTGAATTAAGGAAAATTTTTAAACAATTACGTACGTAAATTTATGGTTGAGACGCTTCTTATTGATGTTAAAGTATTGTTTTGTAGAATTAAAATAAATAAAGACAATTGGAGTGAAAAACCTTTTTAGCACTTCGAAAAATGAAGTATGAACTAATTATGGATTTTTGATAAAATATGTGCTTTATTTAGAGCAATCGATTCTATTTTTAATACATAAGAGGAAGATAATAGATATTAGATAATTTTATCAAGAGGAGCTGTCGTTCAAATATCAGAATATCTTAAGTACGCTTGGATTGATTTTAATAAAATTTGGTAGGCTTATTACATTCATAAAAATGTAGAAAAGTTTTTTAAACCAATTTTATAAATAAACAAATTTTGCTGGAAATAATAGCCCCAAGCACGGGGCTATTATACCCAAGACTCTAAAATTTCATTATTTCGAAAATAATTTTTTCCCTTTTAATTAAAAATATATAGAAAAACTTCAGAAGGATATTCGCAACGAAACTAAACAGTAATGTTTTTTTAATATAAATCTGATTTTAGTAAAGAGTTGAGTAAAAAAGTAGCATTTTTCTGAGAATAATAGCCCCCGTTTATGTTACCTATTTCTTTTTTATTACAAAGGAAAAGCAACGATTCTTTCATGGGCAAAACATTTATTCTGGAAACGTGTTTCTTTATTGATTCATTAGTCTGGGGTTTTCCCAAAATTATTGTCAGTGCTGCTTCTCGTCAAAGCATATACAGTTATTCAAGTGTGGTGAAAAATGTCTTTAACTTGGAAATCTGGTTACAGCAGCCTGGAACTCACAGGTTGAGACAACCATGTTTAACGTTTCTATACGAATGAATTTGGATTTTCAGTAACACATGCGCAGTAATTGTAAGCTTTTTGCTGACAGCTGACGCAACGTCTAATTGTTAGTGCACTGAGATGAACACGCGTAAAGTGCAAATCTCTTCCCTATTTGGAAGTTTATAAAGTGATTTGGTTTTACAGTTGAAAAGGATAAGTTGGAAATTCATAGTCGTACAGAAAATCTGCAGGTATACAAATATATTTGTGTAGTTAGGTCTACACGTATAGTTCTGTTTTTTCCACTATGAGTGCGACTTGTACAGAACATCTGTACGACTATAGAAATGCCAATATTCCACATTCTACAAGATTGCACATGATTTACCTATATAGTACTAGCTCTTTATTTTAATCTCTGTCATTATTATCTGTAAATTTGCTATTTTGTCTATTTACGTATTAAAATAGTTCAAACAACTATTAGAAAACTGTTTTACCAAACCAATAAACCTGGTTACTGTAATACCAGGAATATAGGTCGCTGTGCATATACGACTGCAGGTTGCTCAAACTGTCTTTGAAAGAAAGCTTACTATTCAACTTACTTTCCTGCTTATATCAACCAGTTTTTCACGTTGAGGAAACATACACAGAAAAAATAAGTCATTTAAAATTTACTTGACTGTCAAACACTTTGAGACGGGCCACCATTTGTCGCCATTTGCTTTGACAGTTGAGAACTGTTTGCTTGAAGTCAAGGAATCAGTCTTTGACTGTTGTCGACCGTTTTTCTGACTTCTAGCAGACGATAGAGATTTAAGAAAACAATCGACAACAGACAAAGACAGATTCCTTGACTTGAAGCAAACAGTTCTCACCTATCAAAGAAAATGGCGACAAATAGTGTCCCGTCTCAAAGTGTTTGACAGTCAAGTAAATTTTAAATGACTTATTTTTTTTCGTGTAGCTTACATTCGTTCGTACAACTAGTGTTTTAGTTAAAGACAAATTTAACTACAATAAACGGGTTCTATGAACCAGGAACATTACAAAATAGCTAAACTGTAGCGTCCCTAACGATGGATTTTTAACTATGTAATATAAGAGTGATTCTCTCTTTGATATACAATCAGGGTGTCTACTAATTTTGACCTACAAAATTCCCGTTCATTTCCCGGTTGTATTTCGATTTTTTTCCCAGTTTATTTTCTGTAGTCAAAATCGAATTACTAAAAATATAAGCATAAATGTTTATCTGTGAACAATGATTTTTTTACATTTTAAAAAGTCAGGCTATTTTACAGAAATATTTATGATGATACTTAACTTATCTTATTTTAAAAGAAAAATAACAAATTTAAAATTAAAAAAAAATCGT
Source organism: Ganaspis sp. Gsp50 (assembly GCA_011057455.1). NCBI lineage: Eukaryota > Metazoa > Arthropoda > Insecta > Hymenoptera > Figitidae > Ganaspis > Ganaspis sp. Gsp50. The sequence continues at coordinate 7,127 of WNHD01003793.1, forward strand.
TTTTTAACATGTTATTCATAAAAAGACTAAATTCATTTCAAATCAGACAGGTGGATAAAAAGTTTAAATTTTAGATTTAATTGTCGATCGAATATATTATTCTTCATGGAAAATAAGGGGACACGTTTTTTTACGATTTAGAAATAAGGCCGTTTTTAGCGAGCATTTTAAATTTCGAAGTTAAAAATCTAAAAATGGTAAAAAAATTTGTTTTGGATACCATTTTTTTCTATTTAAAATAAGCTAATTTCTTTTGCAGATTCTTATAATGAATTTGTCTTCCTTAAAGAAGCTAAACATGATTGAAAAGTGGATAAAACAAAATCTTCTAAAAATAAATGAATTGTCTAAAATGTATATTTATTTATAATATAAATAGATTGTTAGTAGAAATATTTAATTTATTTAGAAAAAGAATGATTTCTAATAAATGCAAAATGTAATTTTGTAAATTCCAGAAAAAGAATTCTCATAACTACAAATCTGGTTTAGCCAGTTGGAAACCTATTTTAATTTTTCTTTAAATTAATAAGAGTTTATGGTAAAAATTTGATAAAAAAGGGTGATGTGTTTTTGAAAAAATTGACTTTATTTATTTTTCGAAAACTTTTTCCCCTTTGTTAATTTGGAATATGTTTTCAAATTTCAAACGGAGTTTTAAATAAGACAAATTCGCCTATAAGAATCTGCAAAAGTAATAAAATTATTTTAATGAAAAAAAATGTCATGCAAAACAAATTTTTTTTTTAATTTTTAACGTGAAAAATTAAAATGTGTCCTCTTATTTTCCATGCAGAGTAATATACATTCAATTGATGATTAAATCTAAATATGAATTTATCTGTCTGCCTTATTTGAAATGAATTTCGTCAGCAGAGAAAAAGGATTTGTTTCTTAAATTTTTAAAAATTTCCCGGTTTGTCATAAAATTCCCGGCTAATTCCCGGTTTTTCCAGGTTAAATAAAATTCCCGGCTATTTCCAGACTTTCCCGGTTAGTAGACACCCTATAAAATGCAAATGCAATTTCGTCTTAAAACGAAATAAATAGTTGCACTGCTTCATACTTAAACAGAAGTCATACCACTAAGTCACTAAAAAAAATATTTGTACCTATACAAAATTTTCAAACGTCTTAAATAAATAAGTTTTTGAGTATAATTAAAAATAAAACCATAATTTTTCTTCAGTACTTGGAACCATATTTAATAATCCATAATATTAATGTTATTATTTGTGTCACACTGGTCACACGAATAATTAAAAATTGAAAACAATTGATACAATTGAAGGAGGTTCTATTGTAATGTGATTGGATATTACCATTTTAATAAAATTTGGTACACATGTAGATAAAGGTTTTATATGGATGCAGTTAAATTTTTGAGACCTCTAGGTACTTATGAAAAAAGTTGTATGATTTTTTGTTTTCTAAGATTTTACATTGAGTCTTGTGGGAACATAGAAATATTTACTTATTACGAAATATTGGATATTAAGAAATTCTTGAAAATTTGTTTAATACAAATGAATGTAAGAGGATTAACTATCTGTTAAAAAAAGTGTCAATAGGTACCTGTGAGAGTTAAAATTAATTAATTTCTTCAAATGTATATACATTTATAGGTTAGGTATCATTATTTAAATAGCATTTTCTTGCAAAAAGTTGTCATTTTTGGCTTTTTAAAATATGTTCACAGGAAATAACATTAAATAGAATCTGATATATGGTCAAATTGCATTAAATAATAACAAAATTGATGAAAAAGTAACAGTTGCTGATTTGACTAGTTGCGTCAACCGATAGAACCTCCTTAATCAAATTAACTACTCTTATATTTATTAGTTTTAATAAGTGACATATGATTCAAAATTTTTGTTATTTTTTTTTAAATTTGTATAGGTCAATAAGAAAGCACTAAAATACGGGATATTGTCATTAGTAGAAACATATAGATAAATGTAATTATTGCAGTTATGAAAGAAATAGAATATAGCTGAATAATAACAGAAAATTTAAGTAAATATGTAATATAATGTACTTACTTTTTGTGGGAGTTTTACTAGAGATTGGAGTAACCTGCGAAATGACTGGCTCTACTGCGCCTATAAAGAATCAATGAATATGACATAATTTAAATAGTGAAATTACACTGACTTGTGAGAGAAAATTATGGTATTGAATAACAAAATGATTGTACCAGTAACCATTTTTATATTACTACATATACTGACAGCAATCTAGATTGTACGGGGTAAAATCTAGATTAAATATAAAATAAATATAAAAAAATATAATATATAATAAATATATAAAAAATATAATATATAATAAATATATAAGTAACAAGATCAATTATTACTTGAAAGATTAATTTTGATTGAAATAGCAAATTTAAAAAAAAACCTGCAGTTTCTACAAAAATTAAAATTTTTTCATTTTCTCTTTTGCTAGCAATAGTTGACGGATATTATTGAAAAATGAAAATACGATTGAGATTTTCTCAAAAACTTCATTTCCAATTTCTTTTCAAAAGTTTGTTGTCAATAGGTGATACTGAAGCCAATTGCTTTCAATAACTTAGGCGTCAACTGAAACACAGCTAGAGTCTCAAAAGAAATTTTTTCTGTAAAAACAAAAGTTCGATATCTTAGTTGATTTAATGCCATCATTCAATTAGGAAAATGAAAACCACATAATTTTTTAAATATATTTGTTTGAAAATTTGTAAACTTAAACAAGTTTCTAGAATTAAATTTTTCACTGAAATGGAATTCTGGTTAAAAATTCTAGTTAAATTAGTTCTACAAATGGACTATTGCGTTAGTGCCGTAAAAGTGTGATGACCGCACGCACCTGGTGACTATAACATGCATGAGCTCATTTTATTTTATCAAACGCGGATTGATTTAAACTCACTTGAATATAATTCAAATGTCAGAATAAAGGGAATTGTATGTGAACTTTAGTTATAAGTGTTATTATATTTAAAGATTGTATTTTTAGGTTATTATATGGGTAAAAATTTCTCAAGTGATTCAAGAGGAAAAAAAAGGTTTTGTATCGGGCTGAAAGTTGAAAAAAGTTTAGTGATATGGACGATTATTTCAGCCACCAAGTATTATTAAGTTTCATCAAAAAGTGTAGGAGGGGGAGGGGGGTCATTTCCTTACAAAACCCTGAACTTAGCTCTTTTTCAGTAAATAAAAATATTTTCGACTTTCTTTCCAAAATCGACCCTTTTTTTTGAAAAAAAAATCTTTAGGATGTGTACTTTCAGTCCACCGCAAATATCAAAATGTCCTTTTTTCTTTGTTTTCGAGATATAAATTAATTAATTAACAAGAATCGAGGGGGAATTTACTTAGGTAATCCACCTCTCGTGTAATAACTATGTAATAAACGTAATATCATTGATTTTTACATGCATGTTATTAGGCGTAATACGTATTATTTCATTAATAGCGCATTTACATGGTATTACGCGGTAGTCTACTGTACGCCCCAAAACCCAGTAAATTCCCCCTCTACAAAAATGAATAAAAATTGCAATAATTTAGCAACAAATGAACTTACAGCTATTACAGTTCGATCATTTTAAAGCTTATGAAAATCCGCATTCAACAAGCCCAAGCACGATCTTTATTTTATTAAGTACTATTAAATAATTAATTAGTTAATTAATTAACAATTGTTAATTAACTTTCTAATCATCAAAATGCATCGCGCTTAAGCTTGTTGGATTTGGATTTTTGTAAACTTCAAAATAATCAAACTGGAATAGCTCCAAGTTCGTTTGTTGCTAAATTATTGCAATTTTTATTAATTCTTGTTAAATAAATAATGTATATTATCTCGAGAACAAAAAAAAGAACATTTTGATATTTGGTGAACTGAAAGTACACATCCTAAAGATATTTTTTTGAAAAAAAGTCAAAAATATTTTTATTTACTGAAAAAAATGGTTTAATTTTGATTTTTTCCAAAATTTTTTTACATTTTTCGAAAGAGCAGAAAAACCTTTCGAAAATGTAAAGACTAAATTTTTGTAACTCCTACTATTTAAGAATTACAAATACTGGGAAAGAGCTAAGTCCACTGTTTTGCAAGAAAATGGCCCTCGTCCCCCTCCTACACTTCTTGATGAAACTTAATAATACTTGGTGGCTGAAATACTCGCCCATAGCACTAAACTTTATGCAAGTATCAGCCCGATACGAAAACTTTTTTTTTTACTTGGATCACTTGAGAAATTTTGACCCATATATATTCTGGCGTTTATGATTGTATTGTATATTTTATTGAGAGGCTACTTGTCGTATATGACTGCACTCGAGTTACGGCGATGGTGAGAAAACTCAGGTCCAGAGAGCTCGGTAGGAGTTCCCCCTCCACTCCTACTCAGTTACCCCTGTGTCTCTCACAGCATTCTCAATTTATTAAAAGTAAAGCTTTTTTGAATCCGTTTTACAGAGAGGCACCTATTTTAAAAATAAAAATTATGAAAAGTCAAAGGAATAAAGATTTAATAGTTTTTGAGGGTTACAATTTTGCATTTATAAAAGTTATAAGAAATTAAATTCAACGATGTGTATGTACAAACTCTTCATGTAAACCCTACATTAAAATTAACATTAATAAAGAACTAATTGAGAAACAAATTGATCATAATCATGTCAGAAAAGTAGAAAGTAACGTTCAAAAAGAAATTAATGTTAAAAATAACTCGATTCCTTTAAAAATGAATGAGATGTTTAGTGAAAAGAGGAAAGATTTAAAAACTGTAAGTAATCATAAATTTAATTTTAAAGGATGTTTCAATAGTTATTCGTGATACAAGGACCCTAAACAGCACTTTATACGAGGAAAATAAATCAGAACGAATCGAAGCCAAGGCGTACCGATTCGCCTCGGTACGCCTTGGCCATCACATATAATTTTTTGTCATTCGCACTCTAAACACGAGGTTATGTACGACTAGTCGATGAAAAGCCGCCATGTTTGTACTATAAAGTAGCGTCAGCCGTTTAGGGTGCGCTGATGACAAAAAAATAATATTGAAAAGTTGGTTTGTACAGTAAGATCTTGTACTTGATTTATTAAAATCTACTGCAGTTCCGCCCGGCTATGAGAGACAGAGCGGTAACTGAGTCGGAGTGGAGGGGGAACCCCTACCGCGCTCTCTGGGCCTGAGATTTCTGACCATCGCACAGTGGGGCAAAAAAAGTACCTGTGGACAAATTAACTTTGAGACCGTAATTTTTATTGGATTTCAGAGTATTTTTTTTTCAATTAAAGATAATAAAATTCTGCATAAAACGTTCGATTAAGTAAATTCTTTAAAAGAACGAGCTTTAAATAATAGAAAACAGAGGGACAGTTTATTTGTTAATTAAGGTTTGTTTCAACAAATGATGAAAATATT
>WNHD01003794.1:0-12146 GCA_011057455.1 Ganaspis sp. Gsp50
AAACATTTGAAAAATTTAAATTTACAAAATTAAGTGTGAATAAACGCACCGAAAGTTACTGCAGTACCATCCAAATTATCGAAACCTATAATTAACGGGACTTTGATTCCATTTTCAATTAACTTTTCAATCGTTTGTGGCAAAAAAGGATTGACACTTGCAGTATCCAAAGTTGGTAAAAATGGAGTATGGATAAAAAATACATCCAGATTCTATTAGAAAGACAAAAATTTAAAGAAAATCATTACTAAACTCTAACTAATTGTTTTACCAACTTTTATCAATTTCAATTCAGCTTGTAGAATTTCGTGTGTCGAAAAATTCCGAAGTGCTTGCACAGCTTCTTTTGGTTTCAACGTTCTTTTCTCTCCCAAAACTTCCAGTATTTTGAAAGCAAACTCCTTATTCGAATTTTGAAAACTGTTTGGATTAACAGCAACTCCACTTTGACAAATAGCTTTATGAAAATATCCTTTGCGAAAAAAATTAATTGTTATAAAATCTCCTTTTAATATTAATATATTTAATTAATACTATAGTCGATCGATAGTTCTACTTTATTAATATTTAATTAATACTAATTTATATTTAAATTCAGAATTTTTGTTTTGTTTGTATTTTCATTTTTTCTTTATCTTCATTTTTAATGTAATTATGATTTTTGGGCATTTTTACATAAATACCTTTTGCAAGGGGTGACATGGTGAGATAATGAACCGATACACTCCCTGAACTTGCTCCAAAAATTGTTATATTTTCGCTGTCTCCTCCAAAGGCTTGGATGTTCTTTTTAATCCACTTTAAGGCAAAAACTTGATCCTTTAGACCCTGATTTCCAGAACAATCTTCGATGTTTAAGTTCAGAAAACCTGTGACCAATTACGAAAATTATAATGTAATTAATAAATAAATATACCAAATGTATTTGTTTTTATTATTAATAATAATAAATAATAATAATTTATAATACGTTTTTATAAGAATATGTTTTTACAAAAATATGTATTTATAAAAATATGTATTAATAAAAATATTGTTTTACAAAAATACGTTTTTACAAAAATGTGTGTTTATAAAACCACGTTTTTATAAAAGTATGTATTAATAAAAATACGTTTTTATAAAAGTATGTATTAATAAAAATACGTTTTTATAAAAGTATGTATTAATAAAAGTACGTTTTTATAAAAATATGTATTAATAAAAATACGTTTTTATAAAAGTATGTATTATTAAAAATACTGTTTTACAAAAATACGTTTTTACAAAAACGTGTGTTTATAAAAATACGTTTTTACAAAACTAGAGAATGAAAAAATTTCAGTAATTTGGAAAATTAATTTATATTACTCAAATATTCGTACTTACCGAAAATATTAAGTCTGTAATTAAAAGAGACAAAAACAATGTCATGTTTCAAGAGATAATCTGGTCCGAAATAAGTAAAATCTGAAGAAGAATAGGAAAAGGCTCCACCATGAATCCAGACCATCACAGCTTTTTTTCCAGACAATGAATTAGTTGCTACATTTAAATATAAACAATCATCATCTCCAGCTATTTCTCCAGTTCTTGCATGAATTTGTGCGGCTTTTTTTTCCTTCTCGAAAGAATTTCGAATTCCATTCCACGACAGTGGTGGTTGAGGATCCTTAAAAAACACAAAAGTATTTTACATTTTTGAAATATAAATAAAAATTCTAAACAAAAGCAGAGAAATAAAAGAAAAGAAATAAAAGAAATGAAAGATTTAAAATAAGGAAATAAAAAAAGAAATGAAATATATAAAAAATAAATAAATAAAAGACATAAACAAAAGAAATAAAAGATACAAACAAAAGAAATAAAAGATATAAACAAAGAAATAAAAGATATAAACGAAAGAAATAAAAGATATAAACAAAAGAAATAAAAGATATAACAAAAAGAAAATAAAAGATATAACAAAAAGAAAATAAAAGATATAAAAAAAGAAACAAAAAATAAAGAAAAGTATAAAAAACAAATTTCAAATAGAAAAATGTTAAAAATGAAAACATATGTTTATTTAAAAAATTAAAATATCCATATTAACATTAGCACCTGGAATCTCAAATTTCCAATCGGAGGTGCAGCGTACGGAATTCCTTGGAAAAATATGTATTGTCCTCCTTCCACATTTTCTTTTAAAGAACCTTTTATAACACCTTCTGTAACTTTTACCAAAAATTCGTTCATTTTTAAATATGTCGAGACTTTGAGTCTGCAGTTGATTATAAGAGAGAGAATTTTGTGATAAGAAACTTGATAAAAATGGACTATTCAAAGAAAAACATTTATTTATTGCATTGTTTACTTTCATCTTTTAGTAAATATTTGTTTACGTAAAAAATAAGTTAAATTTGAAAAAGTTAAAAACGTTAAAAAGTTTAAAAAAACCATTAAAAAATAAATTGAAATATGAAAGATGAAAAATAGAAAAATATAAAAGTTTAATTAACTTCATTATGCAAATCTGTGGAATTAATTTGATTTAAAAAAATTTCCTCTTATATTTTCTCTCATTTTATGTAATTTGTTGTTAATTCTGTGTCAAGTGCGTACTTACAAAATTTAAATTAAGCAAATAGTTCATTATTCAATGAACATAAACATGAGCTCTCTTTAATGTCTAGAAAAAAATGCAATAAGAAGATAATTAGTTTGTGCTTGGAAAATAACTAGGTATAGTATTTTCACAAGAAACTAAATGAATTCAACATTTTATGCAGTCTTCAATTAAAATTGTTACAAAAGTAGCAAGTTTTGTTTATTCAAATAAGTACAGCTTGATTTTCATTTGATTTCCATTTTTTTCTTAGTTTTCATTTAATTTTCATTTAACTTGCAGGCTCAAAAGTTCTAGTTTATAGATAAAGAAATTTATAATTTATAAATCGAATATACTAAAATTAATATTTAAAAGAATAATACAAAAAAAATGATTTTTAAATGCACCTCTTTTTTAATAGGACCCTTAATTTAATTTGTAATTTTTTTTTAAAAAAGCAAATATCTTTTACGTTTAAATTTTTGTACTTTTTAGGCAACTAGAAGTTGTTATTTTTTAATATAACTAAAAACTGCAATTTAAAAATGCAATTTAAAACTGCAATTAATATTTAAATTAAATGTTTTTCGATTTTAATTTGGAAAGTGATTAGACCATTTGTATTGTCTGAAAGAAATTCAAGGAAAAAACTGAAATTAAACAAAATTGAAAAAATCAATGAAACAAATTGTCACACTAAAATTACTAATTATTCGGAAAATAATTTTTATACTCACTGAAAAGTAATGAAATCCTTAATTAAAATACATGAAGACATCACATTTGAATCAAATTAATTAAAACTTGAATAATAGGACATTTTCTTCGATGACATTATTCCAGAGTCCTAAAAATAGTAAAAGTGTATTAAATTTTCGAAATATAAATGAAATTTGCTAGAAAATAAAAAGATCATATGAATATTTATAAATAAAACAAATTCGAAATGATAATAAAAAAATAAAAATAAAAGTAGTAAAAAATTTTCTGAACAAAATTAAAATTACTACAATTAGAATTACAACAATTTTAAAATACTACAATTACCCTACAATGTAATTCAATTTAAAATAAAAAATATATATTTGTGTTAATTTAATAATAAAAAATATATATTTGTGTTAATTTAGTAATAAAAAACATATATTTGTGTTAAAGCAAAGAGGAATAATCAAGCACTTTTTGGTCTAAATTTTAATAAAATGCTAAAAAATGTAAAAAATGCGCAAAAACTATTTACCTTTATTAAATATTAATGTGAATATTTTATCATCTAATGTACAAATTATCAAACAGTTTTTATTGTGTTTTTAATTAGCACCCATAATCAACTTTATTAAAGTGAACTAAAGCATACATTGTATGATTTTAATTCAAGAAGGCAATCAAAAACCTGATATCATGTATGAAAATGTCAAAGAGTAGAAAAAATACACAACTGATTTTTCAATAATTATTTTTTCACACAAGTTTATCGTTTTATTATTTCTTAATTATTACCTTCTTGTTACTATGACATTAAAAATGTAATCATTTTACAACAAGATATTCTAATTTTTTTTCTAACATTCAAAAAAGTTGAATCTTTTAATATTCACTTTAATTATGAAAATTACACTTCTATGTGTCTTTTTAAATTTCAAACAGTGTGTTGTTGATTTGACGAAGACAAACTTCATTCAATCGCATCTTTGAATTTTTTAATGAATATACATAACAGATTTAAATCAAGTACTTTTTTTCACTCTTGGTGAATACAAAAAATTATTTTTCCGTAATATCAAGAAAGAATATTCTTATAAAAAGTTAAGCATTTTGTGTCACAGAGATATGACCGTGTAAATTAGATTGAAAGTGGATTAAAAACTACGGAGTAAATCCTTAGTGTATAATATTCTGCTTATTCACGGAAACATTTTCTCAAAATAAACACTTTACTAGTGTCAGTTAACAGCAGTGTCAAGTGTTCAATTCATAAAAGGAATATTGTTTAAAGACATGATAAAAAATATATAATTATTTTACCGAAAACTGTATAATTATTTAACTAAAATTAAAACATTCAACTAAAATTAAATTATTATTTACAGTGTAATTAATTAAAAAAATTAATTATTTTACAAAAGGCAGTATAATTGACTAAAATTAATTATTTTACAAAAGACAGTATAATAAACTAAAATTAATTATTTTACAAAAGACAGAATAATTAATGAAAATTAATTATTTTACAAAAGACAGTATAATTAATGAAAATTAATTATTTTATAAAAGACAGTATAATTAACTAACATTATACTACAAAAGACAATATTATTGACTAAAAATTATCAGTATAATTAATAAACTGCATAATATCTAGCGATAAAAATAATTTAAAATTACTTACAGTTTTAATTATTTTTTTAATCAACGAAACAAATGAAATTAAATTTAATCGACTAAGCGAGTGAAATGATTTCATGGACTTTACAAATTTGTATTTTTTATATTCTGATTGTGAATGGCGAAATCGAAGAAACTTTGATTAAAAATAGTAAATATGACAATTTAGAGAATAATTTTAACGAATTGCAATCGGACCATTTTGTAAAAAATGAACAGACTTCTAAAATAAGTGTAAACAATGATCAAGATAGGACGTTTACAAATTCTTGGTTCTTAAATGTGCCACTATTGCCAGTAGTAGTTGCGACCTCTAAATCCATTCCAGAAGGTTCTTGTAAAAAACAATTACAATTGTATCTTTCAAATTTAAATAATGGAACGTTATGGGCAACGGAAAGTGAGTAATATATTATCACACATTATAATATAATCATATTGTTAATTTCCGAAAATAATTTTATCACTCGACATTCTGAATACTAATCTACGAATTTTTAATTATATCCAAAAACTGTAAATTTATTTTATAAATTATTTTAAAATAAAAGAAATTAGAAGATCTTGTTGTAAATTTTGAATTTCTTCAATTAGAATCTTTTTTACATTCTCATAAAAAATGAGTGTATTTTAAATAAAAACTTTATTAAAATTTAATTTAATTTTAATTTTTTTTTTAATTTTAATTATTAAAATAAAGCTATTAGAGCTGTGACTCTTCTTATTACTTTTCTTTTTTTTCTAAAGGATTTTGTAATCCGTTTGTGATTGTAAATAAAATAAAGAATAAAATAAAATAAACAATAAAATAAAATAAAAAATAAAATAAAAATAAAAACTAATTTAAGTTCCTCAAATCATGCAGTTTATATTAATTACCTTATTTGCCAAAATGTGAATTAAACACCTTGTTAACAAGTTTAATTACATGTGATTATTTCTGCAATTTATTTTAGTGTTCGATTCTTCGGCTAAATATCCTTATGGAATTCTCGAAGGTTTCACTCGACATTTAGGCATTTTTGATCAATGTCTTCGTATTCATGTAACAACTCCAAGCGAGAGGGAAGAAATTCGAGGGAGATATTGTCTCGTTGATATTAAATATCAGGAAAAAGATGAGCCCAAAAATGTTACAGGGGATTTGGATATTTTTTTCGATCCACATGGCTCGGCTTGGGAAGCGATTAGGGTAATTATTTTAATCCATTGACGTTTTTAGTACCTGAAACAAATTATGAGTGATTAGATAAGACAGAAAAAGTAAATTGAATTAGATTTAAAAAATAAATTAGACAAAATGAGGGTAAAAAAAAGAAAAGAAAAATTTAAAATACACAAAAAGTATAAAACATTAGATGTGAGGTATAAAATAAAATTATAAACATTTTTATCAAATATCTAAAATTAAATGAAAGTTTAAAACATTTTTTTAAATAAAATTGGTAAAAGAATGTTTAAATCATGCGAATGAAAATAAAATGTTTGAATAATAATAAATTTTATTATTCTTTTCTTTTTATTATTCTTCTTTTCTTTTTATTGCCCTTCTTTTCTCTGATATTGAAATAATAAATTTTAAATTTACTTGTTGCTTATTTTTTTTAGGAAAAAGGCGATGTGAGACGTTATGAACGTTATCGTTTGCAAATGGCTCTGTGTGTCCCAGCAAGTTGTTCTCGAAACGATATTGTATCGGCTTTGAAAGAACCTTTGGGAAAATTTGCATCTCGATACAATTTAAAAGTGGAGACATCAATACACAAAGATTTTTGCCACGCAGCTCATGAGGCTCCGAAATTGTCCAAACAAACATTCGTCTTTTGGTAACTGAAAAAAATTAAAATATATCAAAAAAATTGTTTTTTTATTAAGTATTTAATTCTATGAAATATTTAATTTAATATTTAAATAATTAATTCTGTGAAATATTTATTTTAATACTTAAACATTTAATTCTATGCAATAGTTAATTTAATATTTAAATATTTAATTTAATACTTAAATATTTAATTCTATGCAATAGTTAATTTAATCTTTAAATATTTAATGTTATTTAATATTTAATATTCATTTATTAATAATAGTTTTTTGAATTTATAGTTTCATCTCACTTTTAATAATTACTCTAGTAGTGATCAGTACCATATTAGATGATGAAGAAAAAATTCAATCACTTGGAAGAGAATTATTGCACTGCTTTTCTGCTCGTAGAAATTTGAAAAGCATTTTCACTGTAAATTACAAACATAGTGGATTTGATTCTTTGCCTACACTGAGAGTTGCTTTTTCGACAATTGCAGCTGTTGGTCATAGACATATTCAATTGATACACGTTTCGAATGTGACTGCACGATTTTTCGAAATGGTAAAAGATTTTTAACTTTCGAGAAAACTGCAATTATTAAGAGTAAAAGTTTAAAATATTTTGTCTTTTTAAGTACATTTAAGTCTTTTTAATTATATTTAAATCTTTTTAATTATATTTAAGTCTTTTTAATTATATTTAAGTCATTTTAATTATATTTAAAGCTTTTTAATTATATTTAAGTCCTTTTAATTATTTTTTAAACATTGAATTAAAATTAAATTAATTTAAAATATCTAGAAGTCAATTAAATAACGAATAATTGACAGATGATTAAATTTTCAGACAATGACTTCACGTATTTATACAATGATACTTCATAATGGATCAATTATTGTAGATGCATTTTTTGGCTTCGGTGGACTTGTTTTAAGTTATCAATTACTTGAATATTTGGAAAACAAAAAATGCAATGCGCTTCTTTTAATTATAAAACGATTTCTCAGGTTTAATCATTAACAAAATATTTCAAATATAATTGATTTTTAAAATATATTTTTTTAATGAATTTTTCAAAATATTTTTATACGTATTTTCAAAATATTCTTATGCGTATTTCCAAATTTATGCCTACATTCAAAATATTCTTATGCGTAATTCCAAAATATTCTTATGCGTATTTTCAAAATATTCTTAAATGCATTTTCGAAATATTTTTAATTTTCATCTTTCACCTGATTTTCCATTTTTTTCACCCGAGTTTTGATTTTTAAAATTACTTTAAAATGTAATTAAAACAGTTTATAAAGTTTTTAATTAATAATATATTAACAATAATAATTAATAATAACAAGAATTATTTTAATATGATTTTTTGTAGGTTGCAACCGCTTTTTATGTACGTCACTTTTGCTTACGCGGTATTACTTTATCATTTGGGATCCGGTCCATTTTGGGAAAATAGATTCGGATTTGATAGAGATTCTTGTAGCAATTATTGGTGGACGAATCTTCTTTTAATTAGTAATTATTACAACGAAAGAAATATGGTAATTTTCCTTTTTGTTTAAAAAACAAAATGCAAATTAAATTAAAAAACGATCAATACATTTTTTAAAAACTTTCAGTGCATATTTCAATCTTGGTACATAGTCGTAGACTTTCATTGCTTCATAATTGGAGTTTTTTTAATTTTACAATTTCAAAAAATGACTCGAAAAATGGGATACACTTTATTAGGGATTTTTTTAATTGTTTCGACTGCAATCCCTTTTTATATTTCTTACAAAAACGATTTAGATCCTTTCTTCATTGGTCTTGGAAAGTGAGTAATTTTATAAATTGATTCAATAAATTTATGCAGATTATTATATATAAATTAATTAATTAAATTAATATAATAATAATTAATAATGTTATATAACATATAATAAAAAATTTTATTATTATTTATTATTTTTATTATTATTTTACTATTTTATTATTTTTAATTTTAGACAAAGGCGATTGGAAGACTACAAATATTTTACAGATTTTTACATAAAAACGCATATGCGTTTACCAGCTTATTTTGTTGGATTAATTATGGGAGCTTTTTTGTATGATTACAAATTTGCAACGTGGCGTCTTTCCAAGGTATTATTAAAGTAATAAACTATTTTTTTTATTGAATATCTCATAATTTTTAAAATATTCAAATTATTGCAGTTTTGGTCGAGACTTTTAATTATTTTGCAAGTAGTATTTTTGAGCCTGTTGATACAAAATCTAGGCTATAATTTTGTGGACCCAAATGTAAAGACTAGCTCTTTTTTAAAAGCTCTTTATGCAAGCTTGCATCGACCAATTTTTTCATTTAGTATTTGTTCAGTCATTCTACTTCTCACAATTGGAGATGGATTAGGTAAATTGAAAATTTTAATTAAAATACCAAGAAATTATAGTATTTTGTTCGTAATTTATATTTTATATTTAAATTTATATCTTACTTTAAAATATTATGAATTGTAATATTATTCATTATTTTTAATATTAATCGTAACAATATTCTTTGTAATAATATTATACTTGCATTTGATTTTTATTATTTATAAATTCAAAAAAAGGAACGATTTATTATTTGTATGTGACTTTTATTATTTAATCAAAAAGAGGATCGATTTATTATTTGCCTTTGATTTTTATTATTTATGAATTCAAAATACGGAACGAGTTTGATCGAGACTTTGTTTAATTTATAAAACAGATTTTCATTACAATTTTGCAACACCTGCTTGGGTTCAACCAATCGCCAAACTTTCGTATGGATATTTTCTTCTACATTTTGCAATTCAGTCTTATGATGTTGGAAGAGCCAGAGCTGCTTTCACTTTTACGTTTTATGATTTTGTAATTATTCACTTTTTAAAAATAGCTGTTGAATTATTTTTTCGATTACTTTACAAAAATTTGTTTTTCAGATAAGATATACAATTATTGACTCAATCTACACATTAATTTTGTCATTATTCTTCGTTGTGATAATTGAGGAACCGTTCAAGAATCTTGGAAATTTAATCTTCATGGGAAGATCAGCATCGAGATCAATCAAGTAAAATTTTAATCTAAAAAACATATATATATAATATATGAATAAGAAAATATAAAAAAATTTAAAAGATGAAAAATTAATTTAAAAGATTTTTGGCATTGATATTATAAAAATATAAATGCGTTATGATTTATTCGAGTTATTAAACTTGCTTTGCTCTTGTATTATTATTTATTATTATTATAATATTATAGTATTATTATTATAATTATTATTATTACTTGGATTATTATTTAATTTGTTAAAATTTAACTTAATTTTCAGAGAATCAAAGAAGACGGATTAACTCAAGTGTTAAAGACAACAAACCGGCACTGAAGAAAATGTTTATAGTTTGAAGTATAAACTAAAATTAGAATATTTAAAATGCATACATAATTGCGCTTTTAACTTATCTTATTTATTTATTTTGTATTTTTGAATTTCTTTTCTTTTTTTTAGCAAATTATGTAGAAGTTAAGATTCGCTAGTATAATTAACGATTTAAAAAATAAGATTTTTATATTGTTTACCTCATCAATTTAGTCCAAACAACACATTTTTTTAGCTGATTTTAAAATCAAGAGATTTAAAATTTGTGTCAATTTTTGTACAAAAGAGTTCCAAAACTGAGTTTTCCATTTTTGTATAGTATAGTGTACCTAAAAATAAAGAAAATTATTAAATATGTTTATACTGAATGTAAAAATATTATAATGTAAAAGCTTTGTAAGAAGGTCCATTTATATTATTAAAAAATCAAGTTGATTAACAAACAAATTGGATGTTATTCCATGTTTTTAAATGAAATAAAAAAAACGTTAGGAAGTAAAATTCACCTGTATAGGTGAATTTTTCATCTAATTTCCTAACTTTTTAATTGACACTATAATTTTGATTTATCTCTTTTGCAAACAGTAAAAAATAGTGATTAAATGTTCATTTAAGTAATAAACAATAATAAAGAATAATAAACATTAATGAAGAATAAATAACATTAATAAAGAATGTTATTAATATTAATTTGTTGACATCAGTGTAGCTACGATACATAACCTCAAAATTTGAATGACACTCTGAAGCCTTTTGAACCTTTAAAGTGAATGTCATTGAATTATTGACACATTTTACAATATAGAAACAAGCAATCTATTTAGGTATTCTATCAAAATAAACAAATAATCACTATTTAACAACAGCTTGGTTTAAAAATAACCGTGTCTCAAGTTTAGCGAGAAGTTAGCCACAAAATTTGACAGATGCCCCCAGAATTGCAATTTACCCAGAATTACATGAATTTACCCTTCATGTGGCACGCCTGCCAAATTCGTGAACAACTTCGTCGCTATACCGTACATTAACCTTTAATTAATGTTTATGTGTCTTAATCGTATTAATTATGTTTTAATTGTTAAAAAAGTTAAAAATAAGATTTAAGGTTATGTCACAGGGGTGAAGCAGAGCCCTTAAAACGTCAGTGAGCGAAAAAGGAATTAATGGTCATGACGTAGAAAATGAAGTCGATATTTTGTTGTAGATTAAACTGCCAATTATTTTTTCCTGTATTTTATCAATAAACAACAATGGTAAAGTTTAACTTATTGTGCTGAAGATGAATAAGAAAATGATAGTAATCCATTAACAGGTTATAGTTAATACAGTTTTAGTAGCAAGTGTTTTTTCTGTTTGACATATTTGCATTTTGACAGATTGTCACTTTACATATTTGTTATTATTTCTTTTTATTAACACACGTTGATTAAAAACATTGTATATCGCACTTTAACTAAGTACTCTTTTCTTGCATAATTTATATATTTTGCAAAACCATAATATTAATCAATCATATGTGAGTTTAGAATGTGTCCACGTGTATTGTTTATCACTTTATTAATTTTAACCTTCCTGTTTTTAACTTTAATGACGTTTATATTTTTCCTGTAGTTTATTAATTTTATTTAAAAGCAACTCATCAAAATAGTACGTTTTAATTATTTATTATATTGTAATGTTACATTTGGGAAATCTAGTTTTCGACTATTTATGAAAAAATGTAATCACGATCGATTGGTTTCTAAAAATAAATTATAATAATAAATATTTTGACACTTGAGTTTAGAAAACGATTAGTTCTGATAAATGGAAAATTAAGATAAAATATAAAAATAGAAATTGAAAGTTACAAAAAAATAGTACATAGAAATAGAAATAGTACATATAGTACATAGAAAAAGTACATAGTACATAGAAAAATTAAATACAGTACATAGAAAAAGTACATAGTACATAGAAAAAGTAAATAGTACATAGAAAAA
>WNHD01003795.1:0-12868 GCA_011057455.1 Ganaspis sp. Gsp50
TCCAATGTCCAACATAGTAAAATTACAAATTTGTGTGAAATTGCATTATAAAGCATAGTACAATTACATACAGTTGTGTAAATTTGCACTTTGAGGTTAGTTTACTATGTTCGTCGTTGTAAACTTACAACATCGAACGTCGTATTTCCTTGAGTAAAATTACAAGATGTGTGTTAAAATAAACCGGAATTTTTTACAGTGTACTTATACATTTTGATTAAAAATATTGTTTGTTTGGTTGACAAAAAACAAATTACAGTTAAAATACATTGTTCACGTGTGTTAAAGAACAAATTAGAAACAGTTAGTAATTAACTTGAAGAGTTAAATAAATTGTTAAAAATATAAACTTTGTAAAACATACAAATACAAGTTCCTTCTAAAGTAGGTTTGGATCAATGATTTCGTTGTAGTTCAAATGAATAAATTTATCCAATGAAAAGAATAAAATGAAAACTGAATTTGGAATTATCTACATAATGGTTAAATTTTTGACGTTTTTATCAATTACAATGTTTACAATGCGTCATGTCTTCTGCTATGACCATTGACTATGAATTGATCATTTGATAGATTTGAGTTATGATTAAGACTAAAGGAGCATCCACAGCCTGGCTGCCTGTAGAGATCCTCTAGGGAGAGTTGAGACAAGTTTCCCCTTCTAACTACCTTAGCGGGTAACCGGAAACAGATGTGACGGTAGTGCAAATTGTGTCATTGGTGGAAATTATCAGTAACTTCTGGTGAACTTGTTTCCGGTTACCCGCAACCAATCAGATTTCAAGGCAACATGTCTCAACTCTCCCTGGAGGATCTCTAGCTGCCTGCAAAGATGAAAGGAGACTTCTCTTGGTTCCTTTATAGAGAACAAATCTTGTGGACTATTTTGCTTTGTTATTTGTTTAAAAACTGACTCTTTATTGGAATAGGATATTTAAATAAAACAACTGATTGAATTGGAAAACCCTCACGGGGAATAAAAACCAATTTTATTGAATATTTACAAACTTTTATACAATTTTGTTACAATAATTCATAATATCGAAGCCTAATCACAATAATTCGCTAAATTAAAATATATTCACAATATGTTATTCGTAAAATTGAAGATTACACAGTTAAAAATCAAAATCTGAAAATAAGGTCTGAATATAAAAATCTGAAAATGAAAAGCTGAAAATAAAATACCTGAAAATGAAAAGGCTGAAACTAAAATATCTGAAAATGAAAGGCTGAAAATAAAATATCTGAAAATTAAAAGGCTGAAAATAAAATACCTGAAAATGAAAAGCTGAAAGTAAAATAACTGAAAATAAAAAGCTGAAAATGAAAGGCTGAAAATAAAATATCTGAAAATAAAATACCTGAAAATGAAAAGCTGAAAGTAAAATAGCTGAAAATAAAATACCTGAAAATGAAAAGCTGAAAGTAAAATAGCTGAAAATAAAATATCTGAAAATGAAAAGGCTGAGAATAAAGTCTGAAAATAAAAAGCTGAAAGCAAAATACCTGAAAATGAAAAGCTGAAAATAAAGCCTGAAAATGAAAAGCTGAAAGTAAAATAACTGAAAATGAAAAGCTGAAAAGAAAACTTTAAAACTAATCTTCTTAAGCTGCTGTCTCTGCTCCTGCTGCTACTGCTAATCTGAAAAAAAGAATGGCTCTCGTAGCTCGCGCTCCTGAAGATATAGGCAGTACCCCACCACTTTCCACTCCACCACCAGCACTGAAGCGGCGCGCGCTTCCTAAACAT
This sequence comes from Ganaspis sp. Gsp50, assembly GCA_011057455.1. Classification (NCBI taxonomy): domain Eukaryota; kingdom Metazoa; phylum Arthropoda; class Insecta; order Hymenoptera; family Figitidae; genus Ganaspis; species Ganaspis sp. Gsp50. Next base: position 1,754 of record WNHD01003795.1, read on the forward strand.
TGCGCGCGCAGCGTTGCTCCTCCCGCATACTCAGTGATACGTTCCTCAATGTCTGGAGTATTCCCCGCCCAGTTTGGGTAGGCGCACAGTAAGAAACTTGACTACCTGCAGAGTTGGGTAGTTACGCAATACTTCCAAGCTTCACGTATGTCGCGTTTTTTTACGTATTTTACTACTAAAAGCCATCGAAAACGTACAAAACAGTAAAATGAATTTCCAAGCTGACAAATATGTATATTTTTGCAAATAAATAACAATTTTATGAAAAATAGACTTCATTATGATTATTTTAGTTAATAATTCAGTAAATTAATTATATATATTATATATATATATACATAATTATATTTAAAATAACTTTTAAAAATTATTTTCATTATTTTGTTGAACTTGTCGAAACAGCAAAATCTACGTTGGAGTAATAAATACCTGTTTATCTGTCTCATTTTTTTCAATTTAATTTGCGATATGGACAAGTTTTAACCAAAGGTGTAAATACAGCTTTATGTTTTTGGTGAATAGACCTTTTCATCCTGCTATTTGTGTCTTTCTCTGATTCATGCATTAGTGCATGCGCTGGAGAAGGACACAAACAACAATCGTTATTTCTATCTTTTTCTAATTAATGCGTCATTGTATGCGGTAGAAGAAGACGAAAGATTAAAATGAAAAGGACTATGTGTGAGAGGCGAATGAATTCTTCCCAAAGGTCATTCTATCGATTCATGCACTTCGACGGGAATATCAAATTAAGTACGTCTCTGTCTACTCTGAACGACTCGCCTTTTCATTCACAAAATTACCCATCCTTGCTTAACTCTCTGTTCAGGAGCGTAGTTACTTGTTCCTTGTAAAACCTGTGAAACTCCCATCACCACCACCATCATCGCCGGACCTGTGAACACATCACTTACAAACACAACCCAACTATTTTCGTGTCAAAGGCCTCAATGGCCGTCGTATGTAACTTTTATAAAGTTCCTCTTGTTTTCATACCGTTTGGTTAGTAAACGAGGCAACTCGTTGAAATTTCTTTTCACTTTCGTAAATCATTTTATACTCTATGTGATCCGTGTCTTGAGAAAAGCGCTCTGCAAAGGCAAAAATCAGCAGGAAACATGAGCCAATCGATGGGTAAGTTTTGGCCTCAATTCCATTTGCCGATTTACAATTCACTGCAAATTTGTCTATTGCTCAATTGCAAATTTGCCAATCCTCGTAACTTGTTTTCTGTGATTTTCAGAAGTCGTTAAAATAGAAGATATTCTTTCGAAAACCAACAGCTTAATTGATAATGGCAAGTGTTTTTCCCTTTCACTTTGCTTCTAATTTCCATTTTCAATTGTTGCACTTTTTTCACTTACATTATTCACATTATTACATTTTCACTTATACATTTCCATAAATGAATTTCTTTTATTTTTCCACAATTTTTGTATGTGTAGTTACGAACGGGAGAATGAATATTCCATAACTTGAAAATAAATGATTCTGAGAAGAAAATATGGCGTCTGGAATCTTATTTATTTTCTACGTGTCTTGTGTTTAAATTGTTTTCATGCTTGCTTTTTAGATGACGGTTCTAAAGTTCTTTTTTTATTTATGTAAAATATATTTTCGTAGTGCATATGATATGATATAAGCATGTATATATTGATTATAGCCATTATTGTATTTTTTATTTTCATTATTGTATTTTGTATTATTGTATTTTTTATTTTCATTGTTGTATTTTTTATTTTCATTATTGTATTTTGTATTATTATATTTTTTCATTAATTTATTATTTAATTATAATATGTTGATTTTTTATTCTTTAGATACTTTAGGTTCATGCGAAACAGTCAGTGAATCTATAATAATACCAGAAACATTAGACACTGTTGAAGTTAACAAGGATGGATGTAAGTAATATTTTATTCAAAGTTTATAAAGAAATTACAAAAATCTTTTTAAAAAAATTGTTTGCTTTCATGCTGATTCTTAAAAGAAATTTTAATCTTATTTTATCATTGTAAATTATTCTTTTTCATTTCATTTTCATCATCTCTTTTTTCTCTTTTTTTCTCTATTTTCTCTTTTCTTTTTTTTCTTCTTTTTTTCTCCTTTTTCTTTTCTTTCTCTTCTTTTTCTCTTCTTTTTCTCTTCTTTTTCTTCTTTTCTCTTTTTTCTCTTTTTTTCTTTTTTTCTTTTTTTCTCTTTCTCTTTTTTCTCTTTTTTTTCTCTTTTATATTTTTGTTTTGATATTTTATTCTGAAAACTGTTTTTCTGCAATTCTTCAAAAAACATTTTTTACTGTGCTTTTAATGCAATCTTTTATTTTATTTAAGAGAATGTTAATAAGAACAATAGCTTTCTTTAAAAGAAATAAATAATAATATATTTTAAACTTTTTCAGACTTCACACACAATGGACATGTTATTGAAATCGTCATGGATTATGAATGTGTCACATGTCATCGTATTTTTCAAAATAAAGACGTAAGAAATGAATGTTGATTTCTTGAAAATTTGTCTTTAAAGAAATTTGGCTTTTGAAACCCACTGAAAGTTCATCAAAAAAGAAATTACGAAATATTTTTTTAACATTTTCCAGAAAAATAACATCCTCTTGTAACAAATTCAAAATAATGTATAGTTTTTAATTCAAAATATTTATTTTGATTTAATTTTTTGTACATTTTGATACACTTTTTTGTTCTCAATATATTAGATTTTGATAAATTTTTTTTTAATTGGAAGTAGTTACATTTTGTTCTTTTTTTGCATTAAAAATTGTATTTACATTTTAGTACGTTTTTTGTGTTCAAAATATTTACATTTTGTTACCTTTTTTACATTCTCATCAATATTGTATTAAAAATTGTATTTACATTTTGATACCTTTTTTTGTATTAAAAATTGTATTTACATTTTGATACCTTTTTTTTGTATTAAAAATTGTATTTACATTTTGATACCTTTTTTGTATTAAAAATTATATTTACATTTTGATACTTTTTTTGTATTAAAAATTGTATTTAAATTTTGGTATGTTTTTTTTATTCAAAATATTTTCATTTTCGTACCCTTTTTGTGTTAAAAAATGTATATACATTTTGGTACATTTTTTTTCTTTTCAAACTATTTACATTTTTGTACTTTTTTTTTGTATTCAAAATATTAACATTTTGATGTTGTAATTTTTAAATACTAATAAAGTGAAAGCAAAGTATACTAAAATATCAAATTACTTGGACAGTTGCTGACTGAGCATTTGGAAGTATGCAGAGAAGAAGACGACGACACGAATCTTTTGGATTTGGGAAATCTCGAGGAATATTATGATTCTGAAGAAGATGATGTCGATGATGCCGATGATCCCAAATATCCACTTTCCGATGAAAAATCTTCCGGTAAATATTTTTTTCTTCTTTTAATTGAAATGAATATTCAAAATACTAATAAATTAAAATAGTAACAGTAGTTCGTAAATTTGATCTTTAATTGTATTTTATTATTATATTATTTATTTTATAAAATATTTATAAAATGTTTCATAAATTTTATTAATTTATTTTATTTATTTTATAATATTTTATAAATTTAATTTATTCATTTTACTCATTTTATTTATTTTATATTTTATAAAATATTTATAAAATAAAATAAAAAAAAGTTACGAAATAAATATTTCGTAAATATTTTAAAATATTTCGTAAATATTTTGAACTGTAGACTAAAAGGACAAATAATTGATAGTAAAACAAAATTTTCAGATTCGGAGGGTTTGAAGAACAACAACGAAAAGCCGAACATAAAACCAGTTTCGGAAAATCAATGTCACTGCTGTGCTGAAGATTTGAAAACCGCTCACAACGGCGGTCCCCACAAATGCAACGAATGCGAACTTTCGTTTAAAAAAGCTTCTTCTTTGCAGAGGCATACCATTATTATTCATTGGGAGCGAGAAAATCTCAGTTGCAGCGAATGCAATGCCACTTTTCGAGACAAAAAATCACTGGATAAACACCGATACACGACACACGCCACCACAAAAGTTTTCAAGTATGATAAATGTCCTTTTCTTGCGCGTAAAATCTAAATTATGTCTTGTTTATCTCATTAATGTTGAATTATTTGAATCAATATTGAAATAGAGAAGTTGATTCAATAGATTGAATAGACGTTGTTGAAATATTGAAATATTTCAGTTAATGTTAAATTATTAAAATCAATATGAAACTGTTTGAATTAATGTTAAATTTTTTTAATCAGTGCTGAAAGGTTTGATTTAATGTTACAATTTTTGAAATAGTGCTAAAATATTTGAATGACTTATTTTAATTAACGTTCAATGAAAAAAGTTCAATGAATTATTTTAAAAACAACTAATGGTTTATAAAATAATATTAAAAAAGATGAAAGGAATATATTTTGAGTTATGATAAAGTTTATTTTCTTTGAAAAATTATTATTTATTTTCCTATTATTAAATAAAATTATTAAGAGTCTAAAAGTTAGTTTTATTAAATAAAATTATTAAGGATCTAAAAGTTAGTTTTATTAAATAAAATTACTAAGGGTCTAAAAGTTAGTTTTATTAAATACAACTATTAAGGGTCTAAAAATTAGTGTTATTAAAAAAATTGTAAATTTATATTAATAGAGAATTAAAACATTTTTCTGCTTTAGAAAATGGCTGATTTAAGATGGTTTTTACAATTTATTTTAAAAACAATGTATTTATATTTTAGTAAATTCTAACTTAATTGGTTAAAAATAAAATTGTAAATTCCAGATGCGAACGTTGCGATAAATATTTTTCAAGAAGTTATCATTTGAATCGGCACAAACTTCAATCAGGATGTCATGGGGAATTGAAAAACACATTTTCGTGTCAGGTAAATTGAATATTATTTTCTTGTCAATTGCTTTGTGTTAAAAAATATTAACACAAAATATTTAAAAAATATTTTTCTCCTTTATTTTAAAAGTATTTCAAATACTTGAGATTACTCCAAAATACTTCGAAATATATAAAAATACTTCAAAATATATAAAAATACTTCGAAATATTTAAAACTACTTAAAACTACTTTAAAATATTTCAGACTACTTAAAAATACTTAAAAATATTTAAAAATACTTCAAATGTCTCTTAGATATTCCAAAATACTTAAAATTACTTTAAAATATTTCAGAATGTTTTAAAATACTTAAAACTATTTTAAATATTCCAAGATACTTAAAATTACCTTAAAATACTTCAGAATACTTGAAAATACATCAAAATATTTAAATATACTTAAGATTACTTTAAAGAACTCTAAAATAATTAAAAATACTTGGAAATATTTTTAACAAACTTTAAAGTACTTTAAATGGTTTCAAAATTAAAAATAATTACCTTGAGTAATTTATTAATAATAATAATTTTTAATTTAAATTCTTTAGAAAATTATTTTTGTAATAAGAATGAAGTCCCTTTATTGTAAAGTGTCGATAAAGAAACAAATTTTTAATTTTGGTTGAAAAATGGAAAACTTCTCATAATTCACGTTAAAAAATTCAATAAACGAAAATGCTTTAAATGCGGGAGCTGTTCTGTACCTAAAATTGAACGAAAAAACGACTGTGATCCCTCTTATTGTTTTGATATCAAATTTGCTAATTATTATTTTGAAAACAATCGTTTGTTCTGTAACAAAAATTGACTTTTTTAAAAAAGAGTTTTCTATTTTTTGCAGGTCTGCAACAAAGCTTTTACGAGGAAAGACAATTTACGGGAGCATTTGCGATCACACGCTGGAAAACCGCAACGCCAAAAAAAGCAGTGTTCTCAGTGCCCGAAAGAATTTTACACGACTCAACAGTTGATTATTCACGAGCGAATGCACACGGGAGAAAAGCCAATTCAGTGCGATTTGTGCACAAAGTCCTTCAACTCGACGCTTGCCATGAAAAAGCATCGACGAGTTCATACCGGAGAAAAGCCTTACGAGTGTAAATTTGTGAGTTCAAAGTTTATCACAATTTATGCCGCTTCTTTTTTTAATTTATTTTTTTTAATTCTTTTTTTTTTAATTTTCTTCTCTTTTTTTCTACATTTTAGTACTCGAATTTTCTTTCCTGCTTTTTAGTTTTTTCTTGTGTTCTTAGTTTCTTTACTAATTTACTTTTATTATTTTACCTTTACTTTTCTTTTTTTTACTTTTACTTTTCTTTCTCTTTTCTTTCTCTTTTCTCTCCCTTTCTTTCATACTTTCTTTCTGTTTTCTTCCTATTTCTTTTCTTCATTCTTCCTCTTTTTTCTTCCTTTTTTCCTCTTTTTTCTTTCCTTTTTCATCTTTTTTCATCCTTTTTTCCATCTTGATTACTCTCTTCCAGGGTTTCTACAATTCTGGAAAACATGGAAAACCTGGAATTTTCATAGAATTTCATTATTCCTCATGGAATCATGGAAATCTCATAGAATTTTCATTTATAACGTGGAAATTTATTTTTTATTAAATTTCTTTAGAGAACTTGTTCTTACAGTGATTTTACAGAAAAAACCTTAAAAATACTTGAAAATATTTAAAAATACATAAAATTTCTATAAAATTTTCAAAAATACTTAGAACTACTTTAACATACTTCAGATTAATTCAAAATATTTACAAATTGTGCAAAATATTTGAAATCTCTTCAAAATATTTAAAAATACTTAAAATTATTTTAAAATATTTCCAAAATCTTCCTAATATTTCAAAATATTTTAGAATACTTAAAAATACTTAACAATATTTTAAAATATTTCAAAAAACTTAAAAGTACTATTAAATATTTCTCACCTACTTCTCAATACTTTAAAATATCTTTAAATACTTAAGAATATTTAAAAACAATTAGAAATACTTCCTAATACTTCAAAATATTTAAAAACTTGAAAGATGCTAAAAAATACTTCAAATTACTATAAAATATTTCCCAATACTTCGCAATACCTTAAAATATTTTAAAATAATTAAAAATTGTTTAAAATTTTGCAAAAAACTTGGAATTACTATTAAATATTTCACCTACTTCTCAATACTTTAAAATATTTAAAAATGTTTAAAAATACTTAAACATATGTAAATGTACTTAAAATTATTTAAAAATATTTCCAAATACTTTCTAATACTTCAAAATATTTTCACATAATCCAAAATATTTAAAAACACTAAAAAATACTGAAAAATACTTCAAATTAGTAAAAAAAAATATTTTCAAATACTTCCAAATACTTGAAAATGCTTTAAAATACTACAAAATATTTAATAACACTTGAAAATATTTAAAAATACTTAAAATTACTATAAAATATTTTGCAATATTTTCCAAGAGTTCAGAATATTTTAAGGTACTTCAAAATATTATAAAAAACTTAAAAATATTATAAAAAACTTAAAAATACTTCCAATTCTTTTATATACTTAAAATTAATTTAAAATACTTCAAAATCCTTTATATTACTTTAAAATTCTTTAAAAGATTCTAAAATATTTCAAAGTATTTAAAAATATTAGTATTTTAATTATTAAATAAAGTGTAAGCAGATTTTAAATTTTAGTATTTTTTTTAATATTTTAAATGTAATATTGTACTTCAGGCTACTTCAAAATATTTAAAAATTCATCAAAATATATGAAATTCTTAAAATTGCTTTAAAATATTTCCAAATACTTCCCAATACTTCAAAAACCTTTAAAATACTTTAAAGTACTTTAAAATATTTAAAAATACTTGAAAATATTTAAAAACACTTAAAAGTATTCCAAAAAACTTGAAATTACTGTAAAATATTTCTCACCTACTTCCCAATACTTAAAAATTAATATTTTAAAGTACTTCAAAATATTTTAAATATTTTGAAAATACTAGTATTTTATGTATTGAGTAAATTATAAAGAGCTTTAAAAATATTTGTTTCTAATATTTAAAAGTACATTATTATACTTCGGACTACTCCAAACTTTTGCAAAATATTTAAAAATGGTTCAAAATATTTGAAAATATATTAAAATATTTAAAAATTATATCAGAATATTTAAAAATGTATCAAAATATTAAAAAATTATATCAAAATATTTAAAAATATATCAAAATATTTAAAAATGTATCAAAATATTTAAAAATGTATTAAAATATTTAAAAATGTATCAAAATACATGCCCATAAATGATTCTTTGAATTGAGGGCTGTATATTTTTTCTGCAAATAAAAAAAAATATTTAAAAATATATCAAAATATTTGAAAATATATCAAAATATTTAAAAGTTCCCAATACTTCAAAATACTTCAAAATCCTTTACTTTAGTTTAAAATAATTTAAAAGAGTTTTAAAATTAAAAGGCAACGATCTAGAGTAATTTATTTCTACAGAAAATTATTTTTTGAAAATTATTTCAAAAGTAATTAAAATTCTTACAAAATATTGAGAAATTCATTTTTTGATTAAAAAATACACTAAAAAATATCATGGAAATTTTTCTCATGGATATCATGGAAATCTCATGGAATTTTGTGAAGAATTGTAGAAATCTTTTTTCCTCTTTTTCTTCCTCTCTTCTCTCTTTTATTCTTTCTTTTTTCACACTTGGTTAATGCTTTTAGTCTTTTAATCTTTGACATGATTCTTTATCTCGTTTGATTACAAGCAAGCATTCCGGATATACCGACAAAATCGTAAGTATCAAAAGATTAATAAATGTTACAATGCAATAATAAATGTAATAATGGATTAATAAATGTAATAATGGAATAATAAATGTAATAATGGAATAATAAATGTAATAATGCAATAATAAATGTAAAAATAGAATAATAAATGTAAAAATACAATAATAAATGTAAAATAAATGTAATAACAATACATAGTAAAAACAAGAGATTTAATTGTTTTTTGTGCTTCAGTGCCAGAAGAGATTCGCTGCTCGAGAAACGCTGAATCGTCACCAGAGAATTCACACGGGAGAAAAACCGCACGTTTGCCAATATTGCAACAAGTCTTTCATTCAAGCGGCGCAGCTTCGTGCACACATTTTCCACCACACAGGAGAAAACGGCTTCAACTGCGAAGACTGCGGAAAAACTTTCAATCGCAAAGCGCGTCTAACCGTTCACAGAAAATTCGTCCACGAAGGCGTCACTCCCTTTCAATGCGAAGTTTGCCAAAAACCCTTCACGCGCAAAGAGGATCTGGCCAAACACACTCTGCTCCACACCGGATTAAAACGTAATTTACATTTTCAAAAACTTCTAACTTTAGAATAAATCACATTTAAAATTAAATTAAAGAAAATTGATTACTTTAATTTAATTTTAATTTACTTTAACAATCATTTAATTATCATTTATTTAAATTACACGCCTTTATTTACAACGTTTACTACAAACTCTTTTGTAGTAAAAATAAAGTGAAAGAGTAAAGTAAAAGTGATCTTTTGTAGTAAAAGTAAAGTAAAATAGTAAAGTAAAAGTAATCTTTTGTAGTAAAAGTAAAGTAAAAGTAATCTTTTGTAGTAAAAATAAAGTAAAAGAGTAAAGTAAAAGTAATCTTTTGTAGTAAAGTAAAAGAAATAAAAATGTAGAAATTAATAAAGTGGATCGATCACTCCGAGTCAAAAAAAAGTAACAAGTAATTGATTGTAATTTTGCATTTTTGGAAACTGTTAATTGAAAGTTTTTCAATTTTTTAGCACACAAGTGCACCAAGTGCGAAAAATCCTTTGCAACCAAGTCCTCGCTTCAGGCCCATTTGAACACTCACAGACGAGAGCCGCCTCAATCGTGCGCAGAATGTGGAAGAGCTTTTATTCGACACGACTGTCTCATGAGACACATTCGTGCAAAACATCGGGATTTGCTGGAGGATATTATGGGCGAAGCGGAGAAACGACACCTGCAGTTGCAGCTTTTCAATATCGCCAACACTGCCGCCGAAAAACATAAAAGTGGATCTTCCAGCACACTCTCTGCCGATCAGTTGCTCAAAGCGATCGTTGAACTTTTGACCATTCTTATCGAAGAAGAAACACTGCAGGTAAATTGAAAACAGGCTCAATGAATCCTAATCTCGTTTGATTTGATTCCTGTCTCTAAAATCTGCCAGGGATTACGGTTCGTTTCCTTTTTTACCTGATCTCCTTTTTTCCTTTTTTTACACTTTCTTTAAAGATAATTTCCTAAAGTACCTAAAATCAAAACGTATTTTTCCTCCCTTTTTCTCTAATTTTCAATTATCAATTAGTTTTTTTTGATAATTTTATGACAATAATAATAGCGTAAATAATAATATTAACGCTACTAAAAAATACTGAAAATATTTAAAATATTTAAAAATACTTCAAAATAATTAAAAATACTTCAAAATAATTAAAAATACTTCAAAATAATTAAAAATACTTCAAAATACTTCAAAATAATTAAAAATACTTCAAAATAATTAAAAATAATTAAAAATACTTCAAAATAATTAAAAATATTAAAATGTATTTAAAATACTTCAAAATCCTTTATATTAGACTTACCCGAGTATACTCGGATGATACTTAACGTTTTAAAATTTATAACTTATTAAACGAACATTCTATAAAGATTTTCCATAGTAGAAATACAAACTAAATAACTATTTTTGTCAACAATATAAACTCGAAGTTATTAAGATTTTTCTTTACAAAGTTATCCTATATATTTAATTGAAAATTCAAAAAACGGTTCATCCGCAAGAGGGTTAAAAAATCATCAAAATATTTAAAGGTACTTCAAAATAGTTCAAATTATTACAAAATATTAGTATTTTAAATATTAAATAAAGTATAAAAGGACTTTAAAATATTTAAAATGCTTCAGAGTACTTTAAAATATTTCAAAATATTTATAATTAAAATTAATTAACTTTAATTAAAATTTATTTTTAATTAAAATGACTTAAAAGTATTTCATAACGCTTCCCAACACTTCAAAATATTTTAGAATACTTGAAATTAGTTAAAAATATTTCCAAATGCTTCCCAATAATTCAAAATATTTTAAAATACTTCAAAATATCTAAAAATACTTAAAAGTCTTTAAAATATTTCAAAATACTACCCAATAATTTAAAATAT
>WNHD01003796.1:0-13285 GCA_011057455.1 Ganaspis sp. Gsp50
GAAACGTTGGACCACATTTTTTAAATAAAATTCCATTCGTCCGAAAGTGTCGTTTTCTTTATTCTTATAATTTATCCTCGGACGTTAAAGACTACACAATAACAATAATTAATAATATTAATAAAACTTGTATACTATAATCTAATTTAGTCAGTCACCTCCATATATAAGGACATTTGTTTCTTTTTTATTAAAATATTAGTTAAGAAGATACAACTTCTGTCGATTTATCTCAAAATTAACTTAAATGGATCAGGTTATTTCCATACTAACATGTCAAACAACCGCAATATTTTTGTCCAGTCATTCTTAAACCTTTTTTTACCTATTTCCCACATTTTCCCAAAAATCTTACTTAGATCTTTGCCTTTTAAGTACATTTCAACCTCCCTCATCATGAATTTAATTCTAATATTTCTCTCTTCCTTAACAAAACCTCATCATGCACATATGCTACTCGACCCTTACTTTCATGCTTTCTTGTTAGTAAAAGGAAAAACATTCTTAATTTATGTAAAAATTACTAGAAAATTTTAGAGAAGAAAAATCAATTCTTATTATTTACTATACAAAATACGTACTTGTGCTTGTACAGTCCGTGACATTGATGCCTTCCATTGTCTATTCTTGTCTTACGCACATGTTTCCATGGAAACACATGTGTCTTACAAACATAGACAATGGAAGGCATCAATGTCCCCGACTGTACTAAACTTTAAAATCTACCTTCTTACGAAGTTTTATAATTTTATTGCCACCAGATTGCGTACTGTAGTCTTCAAATTAAGCCGTTTCATGACGTAACTTTAACATGATAACATATGAATATTCAGAATTAACTCAACCCTGTGCGACTTAAAATTAAGACTTTTAATGACGTCATTTCAATATGAAAACTTACCCAATCTTGAACCTAACCATCAATTTGTAAAATTGACTCAAACCTAAGCCTTTTAAAATTGAGATTTTTTTTTTCAATCATACACAACGTGCTAAGAACATGAGAATTGTCATATCGTATTTACATTCTCCACCCTTTAACATAATACATACATATCAAAAATTCATTCACCCTGTGCGTCTTTTTGATAATACATTTTTAATTTCTTTCATTTATAGGACTTTGATTTCATACACTTCGAAAAATGAGTATTATTTATCATCGTGGATATAAATATAGGAAGGATTCACGATGCACGAAAACGAATATATTCAGGTTAATCTGCAACTAAGACAAGTAGTAGATTTTTGATATTTTGTTGTTCAAAAGTTAAAAGTTATTCTCAAAACTCATAAATAAAGGAAAGTATTGGCGTCTATAGAATAAAATCATCAGATTTCACGTGTCAGAAATTCTATTGCTTGTAGATTTATTCTTACACCAGATGAATTTATTCTATCAGTTAGTTGGAGAAGTAGTATGACTAAGAGCAATTCTTCTGTTGAGAATCTGATGGTATCATTCTAGCAGCATTAAAATTTTTAAATCAATTGTTGGTAATATATAAAATTCAAAATTATAAGAATTTATTTGTGCTTTAATGTAGATAATTATTTTCCAAACAAACTATCATTAAAAAATGACAATTTTAAAAGTTGGATAAATAAAACAAATCTTAAATGTCAAAAATCATATAAAATTGTTATTTACGTCATCAATTCTTGGTTGAATATACACTACCGTCCACAAGTATGAGGACGATTACACGGGACTAGATATAAAAACATACCAACACTGAATCAAAGATTCCTATGGAACTACAACACCTACAAAAAAAGTGCAAAATATAATTTAAAAGCTTATTAATTTCTACGTAAAGTAAGTTGTATTTCAATATAATGCGCTAAATATAATTTGAATTATAAGGTGAAGAATAAATAGAAAAATATATAAATATGTATCATTTTATTGTCTTAAATTTAATTCCTGGAAAAAACCAGGGAAATATGAATAAAACAATTTTTGAAAAGCAAGAAATCTGAGTTTTTAATTCTGCCTTACAATTTGCTTTAGGAAATCAAAAATCGTTAATTTGATACCGAGTTACGACTAAAAATGTAGCCAGACATGTTTAGTACGTTCACCGACTGAAAATTGACTTACGTGTCAGAGAACGGTCCGGCCTACCTGGACATTCTCAATAATGAATCGATAAGCAATAAACATTTTTTAACTTCCTAAGTCTCAATTTGCATCTCAATAGACTAATAAACAGACAAAATGTTTATCCGTTATAGATTTATAATTGAGAATGTCCAGGTAGGCAGGATTGATCTCTGATGCATGACATAAATTTTCAGTCGATGAACGAGCTAAACATGTGTCTACATATTTAGTCGTAACTCGGTAATAAATTAACGTTGTTTGATTGCCTAACGCTCATTTTGAAGTATAATTAATAATTTAGACTTCTGCGTTTTAAACCATTTTTGTAAATTATATGTCCCTAGATTTTTCCAGGAATTGAATTTAAGACAATAAAATGGTAAATATTTATTAGTTTTTGTCTTTATTTCTCACTTTTTAATTCGAATTATATTTAGCGCATTATATAAAAAATTACAACTCATTTGACAGAGAATTTAATAAGCTTTTAAATAATTTTTTTAACATCTTTGTAGCTGTTTTAGCTCCAGAGAAAGCATCGATTAAGTTATGATATGCTTTTTTATCGTGTCGCTTTTAAGCGTCCTTATACTCGTGGACGGTAGTGTATATTCTACAAACGCCAAATGATTTGTAGTTATACAAGCATTATAACTTTTTTATTCATAAATTACAATTTTTATTTGAGAATAGAGTATTTTTTTAAAAATCCCTGTGTCTGTTTCTAAGTTTTTATGAGTGTTTCTTAAAAGCAGTCAATGCTTTTTACAAATATTTCTGTTTTAGTAAAGAACGTGAAAAACTTATACATACACGTACATCTATAGATTGGATTAAAACTTCACATACATTCTGTTAGGTTAGCGGTAGATGAGTTGGTGTAGATTATTATTTTTTAAAAATTAAAAATTTGCACAATTACAATGCTTTCCTGTTAACAATTAAATACAATTTCTTACAGTGAGAATAAACTGTATTTTGTATCATTCATTATTCTCCGAAAGCAACCACTTTAAAATTAACTTAATTTATTCCAGGCGGAACGCAACACGGTAATTTTGTTAGGAAATTCCGTACTGAATTCCGCACATTTTTCGCATCCCTGTGTCTGGACAATTTCCGCACTGAGTTTGACAAATGAAACGGACGAGTGTGACCCTAAGTATTAACCCGATGTCAATATGGTTTCAGGTCAAATTTATTAGGGAAATAAAACTCAAATTTAGAAAGTCGAACACTAGAAAGTTAAAAAGTACGATTTTGAAGTCTAGATATTTCTAGGTCAAATTCATCAGCGATATTGATCTAAAATTTAGAAACTTAATCGCTAGGAATTACAAATAATGCGATCACGATGTCTAGGCATTTCTTGGTCAAATTCATCCTTGGGGAAAGTAAGCCTCAAATGTAGAAAGTTGATCACTACGAAGTCAAAAAGTATGATTTCCATGTTAGATCAACTTTCTAAATTTGAGATTAACTTTTTCTATTAATTTGACTAAGAAATACTTAGACATTGTAATCGCACTTTTTGAATCCCTGGAATTTAACGTTGTAAATTTGAAGTTAATTTCCCAGACGAATTTAATCAAGAACCACTTCAACTTTTGAACTTCCTAGTGAATGACTTTTTAAATTGTAGGTTAACTTCCCAGATAAATTTGACCAAAAAATGCCTAGTGATTGAAATCGTGGTTTTGGATTTCCTAGTGGTCGACTTTCTAAATGTGAGATTTATTGTCTTGATGAATTTGATCTGGAACCACCTACACATCGGGTTAATACTTAGGGTCATTTTGGTTCAGAATATTTGTCAAATTCAAATAAATCATAAAATTACATGATGATTAGATGTGTCTTCCGAACTTACGCAACTCACGGTTTATGCAAAGGCCAAATTAACGAATGGAATGGAAAGTATGTTGTAAAGAACTCCCACAGCTGTTTAAAAGCCGAAAATGTACAATTTAATGATGAAGCGAAGCAGGAAATGTTAAATTTAGTACCCAATATGATATTATCTTTAAGAGAAATTTTTGATAATGTCAGTCAGAAGTAAGTATATTAAATAAATAATTTAGATATGCTTTTTCATTAAACATTATTATAGATTTTTTTAATTGGAAATTTAATTTTTGATGCCTTGATAACAGTATTAAAGACATATTATTGGATGTTAATGTTTCTTTTTCTTTTCCAGTAATACAGCCCCACAAAAAAAACTGTATTTGATCTGGGGTTCTGTCCATTTTCACTATATGTTTTTGTAGTTGCTGAATCCAAATCCTGGGTTCATTTAATCCAAGAACGTCTGTATTTTGACACAACCTAATAAAACCAAATTTTAAATTTAATTTTTTTAAGAATCTACCAAAACTGTAAGGAAAATCTATAACTTATACGAAAATATACCTTGAAACATTACCTTTAATTTCAGCACAAGAGACTTCAAAAATATTCTGTGGTTCCAGAGATTTCATTGAAAACGTCTCAATATGCATCCATTATTCTGACTTATTTCAAAATGATGGTTGTATAAAAAAATATGTTCTGACGATTGGATTCATATCTCAGGAACTACTGAATATTTTTAAAGTCTCCTAGCCTTAAATGAAAGGTAATATTTTAAGGTATATGGGGCATTTCATATGAGATTAAAGATGAAATATCAGACTTTTCTATCGTTTCGTATATAAGTAGTGATTGGGGTACTAAATAACTGTACCAAGTTTTAATTCGATATTTTTAATATTTTTGAAGATATTTGCATTGAAAAATTTGGGCAACACTTTTTTCATTCGTTTATAACTTTTTTGTTTTTGATGCTATAGAAAAAAGTTATATATGTTTTTTTTAAAGCAGATACTGAATTTTAATAAAAAAGACATGTTAAATAATACTCATGAATTTTTCCAGGATTGAGAAACAGAGAGAACACCTTCAAAAATTAAAAATAAAATTTTTTGTTTAATTAAACAATATAAAAATTAATTATTAAGTAAACAATCTTTTTTATTTAAATTCATTATCTGCTTTAAAAAAAACATATATAACTTTTTTCTATAGCATCAAAAACAAAAAAGTTATAAACGAATGAAAAAGTGTTGCCCAAATTTTTCAATGCAAATATCTTCAAAAATATTAAAAATATCGAATTAAAACTTGACACAGTTATTTAGTACCCCAATCACTACTTTTATACGAAACGATAGAAAAATATAAAATTTCAACTTTAATCTCATATGAAATGCCCCATATATTCAGTTTCAGATTTGCATGACAGTGTTTGTAAATTGTGCATCAAGTTAAACTTAAATTTGGGTTTTTTTAGAAGTCCTGGGCTTATGTACGCCCCGCATATATATTTGTAGGATTTAATTCGATAATACTTGAGGACTTACATTGGTAGAGAATTCGAGAGAACAAACAAGACTAACAGGCGACAGTCGATTAGCACGAGGAGAAAAACAACAATCTGGGTGAATTGGGGAAACCATAAAAGCGATCTATCGCGAACTTTTGAGAATCATCGGGTCGATCCCGAACTCAATACAGTAGTGGGCCCTTACGGTCAGTGACCCCACTACCCTACCTGGCAAGGCTACTACTATGTTACATCCTCCCTCCCCTGAACGGGACGAAGCATACATTTTTCAATGTATTTAATTACATCTGAGTACATTCCTGGCCAAAAATAATTTTCATAGATTCCATGGTATGTTTTCCCTACACCGAGGTGTTCAGCGTGAACGTTATCATGATTCTCTATCAAAACTTGGTTTCTTAAACTTTTCGGGATAACTAATTTCCACATACTTGTTTACAAATATGATTTTAACGGGTCGGGTCGAGAAAAATATAACTGACTATCTATTACTCTCCAGTTTTCGTTCTCTTGAGGCTTTTCTTTAACTTGTTTGAATTTTAATTTATACCAGTTATCTTTGTTTTCTTGCTCTTCCAAATTTTCCTGAATTTCGTCTAAATTTTCTCTTTCTGATTCAAACGCTCTCGACAATGCATCTGGGACTACATGCATTGCACCTTTTCGATACGTGACTACATAGTCGTATTCCAGTAATTCCAAGGCCCATCTGGCCAATCTGCCTGTCGGATTTTTAAGGCTATGTAACCATATTAGCGCCTGATGAACGGTAATTACTTTAAACGAATATCCTTCTAGGTATGGACGAAACTTCTCTATTGCCCGCACTACTGCTAGGCATTCTTTCTCTGATGTTGTATACTTTTTCTCTGATGCTTTTAAGCTTCTACTCGCAAATGCAATTACTACTTGTTTGACGTCGATATTTTGACAAGGTACTGCTCCCAAGCCAGTATTGCTTGCGTCTGTCTCTAACTGGAATGATTTAGTAAAATCCGGTGTACTCAAAATAGGAGCTGTTGTCAACAACTTCCTAATTTTTCCCACCGAATTTTCTTGTTCTTGTGTCCAATTCCAAACAGCATTTTTTCTCAGCAGTTTCTGTAATGGTTCCACAAGTTCAGGAAAATGTGGTATAAACCTCCAGTACCAAGATGTCATTCCAATCAGTCTCTGCAACTGCTTCGTATTTTTTGGTGTAAGGAATTCTTTAATTGGCAAAATCTTCTCTTCGTCTATTTGCAAACATTTCTCGTTCACGATAAATTCCAGATACTTAACTTTCGATCATCCAAACTCACATTTCTCTCTATTTATCGTTAAGCTTGCTTCTCTTAACCTCTCTAGGACCAAATTTAGATAATATCATTGTTCTTCGAACGTCTTCGTAACAATTATAATATCATCTAAGTAGCAAAATACGTAGGGTTTTAAGTCTGGTGTAATGACTTTATACATAAGTCTCTGGAATTTGGAGGGTGCATTACACAGACCAAAGGGCATTCTACGGAACTGAAACATACCTTTTCCTGGGACTATAAAGGCTGTCAGTTGACGGGATTTCTCATTCAAGAGAATTTGATTATAACCCCACTTCAAATCCAACTTCCAAATATATTTTGCCGCCCTAAGCATATCTAAGATTTCTGCCATCAATGGGACTGGATACAAATTTTTTTTAGTAACATTATTTCATTTCCTAAAGTCCAAACAAAATCTATAAGTTCCATTAGGTTTTTTCACCATAAGAAAAGGATTCGACCAATCGCTACTGCTTCTCTCTGTTATATTTTCCTTCATCATTCTGTCGATCTCTTTACAAATTTCTTCTTTAATTTTTGGGGATACGTAATAATAACGTTGCTTAATGGGTGCAGCACCTTCAGCATCTATCTTGTGCTCTGCTTTTGTGATAAATTGTAATTTTTCTCTCGGGATTGGTATTTTTTCATCTAAAATTTTCTCTAGTCTTTCCTGTTCACTTACAGTTTATTCGACTATTCCATCGCAATTCTCCGTAATCAATTCCTTATCTACTGGTTTCAATAATTTTCCATTAATATCATTCTTTATTATCGCATTATTCTTAAACTGTTTCCAATGAGAATTCAAAGGTTTTTTGAATTTTTTGAATTCTAAACTTTTTTCCGATATTACTTCCTTTTCTGATCTAATTTGTGTTTTAATTTTTTCTACTGGTTGTTTTAATTTTCTATTGCTTAAATTTGTACTTTTTTAACTTTATTTACTTTATTCTCAATAACATCTTCAACAGATGACTCAAGTTTGTCTAAACTCGAATCTATTGTATCCAAAATGTCAAACCTATTCTGTAATTTAATTTCCATTAACTTCGGTAATTTACTAGAACTATTTTCCTTTAATTTCCTACAACCATTCTTTCTAGTGTTCGTATTAATTCGTTTTTTATTTTGTTTAAATTTCATTTTTATTTCACGTTGAGAACTAGAGCACCCAGTCTGCGAACCTATTTCCCGGTTATTCAAAATAATTTTATCATTTCTTCGTATGTTCGGCTTCCTCAAACCATTGCTTTGAAAATTTATTATGTAATGAATTTCCGAATGATTAGATAACGATCAAACATTTTTTTGAAAGTCCAAAATCATTCCTATTTTTCTGATCATATCAATACCTAAAATCGCTCTTTCCTTGATTTCTGGTACTATGCGAAAAATCATATTCTCTTCCGTTATTCCCATTTTTATCGGTATTTCAATTTTACCTATGATGCATGCCAAATGGGAAAGGGCAACTGCTACTAATACCATTATTATTCTCTAAGTCTCTATCCATAGGCCACCTATCCCTGATTTTCAACTTTTTATTTTCAAAATTTTGGTAATAATTTTCTTTATCTTCATCCCTACTTATCTCTACAATTTTCTTATTTATCCCATTCTTACAACAATTATTAACCTTATTTATTTATCTTAAATCTTTATCCACTGGAAATTCATATCTTTTTTCAGAATCAATATTTTCTGGTTTATTGTTAAAATCCTTATTCTTTTCTCCTTTAGGAATTACATAAAAATCTTTTTCGATTCTTTCCTGATTTTTATTTTCTACCCTGATCGCTTGTTTTCCCGGTTCTAACAATCGCTTTGCTTTTTCTCTAATTATGTTTATAACCTCAATTTCTTTATCTTTCAAAATATTCGGAGAACTTTGTCCTATCGGTTTTTATTTTTGTTGTACTAATGCTCTATGTTATTTTTCAATTATTTCTAACATATCGCGCAATCGTTCTTTTTCCCTCGTTAACATTTCGTCATATTCTAAAAATTCTTTATACTCTTTCATCATTCCTCTATTTGTCGTAATAAACGAACCGACTTCAAAAGTATTTTGTTCAAAACCTTTGTTTTCATTCTCTAAATTATTATCCTTTAATTTGTCTATTACTTTTCTATTCTCTTCACTAACCTTTTTAATCGCGCCTTGATTTTTCTCTATATTTACTTGTTTCAAATTTTCCTTAATAATTTCAAAATCAGTTTCGTAGCTTAAATTTAACTCATTATTTGGTAAGGAAAAATTTCCATCTTTGTTTTTATTTCTCGCATTAGTTATTTGACTTCCCGTCTGTTCTAACCTATTTGACGGAATTAATTTTTGTATACTTTTCATAAAATTACTATTTTCAATTATTTCTCTTCATTACTCCGACAAATTTAAACTATTATTTGATTCTCGTAACACTTTCTTCGGATTTTCCAATGACTTTTTAGTTTCCCTTTCTGCACGATCACTCTCTTCAAATTCCGTTTCACCATCTTCGTCTTCGATCATCCTTTTCTCTTTATTTATTTTATAATTTTTCTCTTTCCTCGACCGCAGCTTCATATGTTCCGCAATTTTTAAAAATAAAAAAAATGTGTAAAGAAACATTTATTTTATTAATTATTCAAACACGAACACAAAATTATCAATTTTGAAATTCAATTCTCAAATAAACTTCGAATTATTAACTTAATTCTCTGTCATTATCATCTATTATTAAAATTGAAAACAAAAACAATTTCCAATAAATTAGGACTTCACTACACAATTAAAATCTTCGACAAATTTTACCTAATTAATTTTGAAACTTTTCAACTTGTAGAGTCGTCAAGATTTCAGAACTAATCGTCACCAAAATAAAATAAATAAACATTACACTATACGCTTTCGACAACAATTCACTTATTGTCTTTCTTATCAATATTTCCTTCAAATAATATCGTTCCAAAATTGTCACTATTTATTCGTTTCAGTTTGAATTAAATTTTAAAATCATAAACTTTTCGCTTTATTTTCATTTTTATTATCTTACAAATTTTCTCCGTTAATTTTTATTATTAAAATTGTCCATTTTATTCTCTCTGTCAATTTTTAAAAACAATTTTAATATTTCAAACAATCTATTTTCATTTTATTCTAACACTTTTTAATTTCGTCTGATTATAATTTAACTACTTATTCCAAATTTTCCAACACTTTGTATCGAATTTTATTTTTACTCTAATCAATCTTTAATTTCTTTCTTTGCGGAATTTTGCTTATTCGTTTACTCATACCTTCTTTGTTGTCTTGTTGCGACCCCTAACCTCATTTCAAAGTCACGGCGACGGTTGCCATACCTCTCAACTTTCACACAATTTTAATTCTCTCTTCATTCTTAACGATTTTTCCCTTTTTTTAACGCTTTTTTCACCACTAATTATTTATTTTCACTTCTCCAATAATTTTCTCTATTCTGGAGACTTTTCCTCTAACTTTTTTTTTTACAATTTTTCTTCTCCTTGCCGCTTTTTTCTCACCTTATTCTCGGCGATTTTTTAATCACTTTTTCCGATTTATCACTTTCTCTCATAAAACACAAAACTTCTTACCAACACTTTCTAGGATTGGGTTTTATTTTGGGGAATTCAATTTTTGTTGGGCGCCATATATTAATGAACTGCCCGTAAGAACATTGCATTAAAAGGGAAAAATGGGAATTGGATAAGGGATATCTTTAAGGATAAAAACAAACAGATAATACAAAACAATTAATAGTTGTTGTATTGAATTAGATAATACTATATGCAATGCACTTTCCAAATAGGGAGCTTAAAGGAAAAAGTTTTAGGTTATTTTTATTTAACCCTTGTGTTCATCTGGGTATCCGGGTACCCACTAATATACATTTTCTCATTTTATTTTAGTGAAAACGAAATTTTGTCTCAAACCTCCAAATCCTCTATATTTATGTTAAATACAAGCAGATTATAAATTTTTAAGCATTTTTTGTTTATTATAAATAAATAAACAATTCATTCAAAGTATAGATGTCCAACCAGACTGGATAAACTACTTTCTAAAAACCCGGACGCGACTCTGGTTACAATGAGACTTCCGAATGGAGAGTTCTCAGAATCAGACGAGGTGACTTTGGCACACCTGATTCAGACACACTTCCCGGGCTTCTTTAGGCTTGGCAGTGGTAGTGGCGATTCCTGGCCATTGGTTAGACTCCCTAGGGCTAAATATGGCCCTCGGAGACGTTTCGCTAACAGGATCGTGACTGCAGTTGGGGTCAGGTGGGCGCTTGGTCCTTTAGTCCCTACAAATCCCCCGGTCTAGATGGTGTCCTTCCTGTCTTCTTGCAGAAAGCAGGGGGGAAAATTGTCGGACCGTTGGTGAGGCTTGCTAAGCCAAGTTTGACTCTGAGTTACATCTCGGAAACCTGGAGGGGTACGAAGGTGGTCTTCATACCTTAAGGGGGCAGAAATGGATACACCTCACCGAAGGATTTTCGTCCTATGAGCCTAACGTCTTTCATATTAAAGACGATAGAAAGACTTCTGGATAGATATATCCGCTGTGAGATCCTACCCAGTTACCCACTGCACAAGGATCAACATGCATTTAGAGCGGGTCGCTCTACTGAATCAGCCTTGGCTAGGGCAGTACACTTAATTGAGGGACAGTTTGAAGCTAAAGGTTTTGCTATAGGAGTCTTTATGGACATAGAGGGGGCCTTCAATTTTACTTCCCAGGAGGTAATAAGAAGGGCTATGCGTGCTCATGAGGTATCCAATACAATTGTCGACTGGACCTGTCACATGTTGGGTAACAGGAACCTTAGTTCGAGTAAAGGGAACGCCACTCTTCGCAGGACTGTCAATTCTGGCTGCCCGCAGGGAGGAGTTCTATCACCTGTGCTGTGGAGTCTGATGGTAGATGATCTGCTAAGGATTTTCACAGAGAGGGGTTTTTATGTGATTGGCTTTGCGGATGATATCTTAATAATCGTACGTGGGCCTCAACTTGATGAATTATTTCTGATTATGCAGCAGGCATTAAACCTGGTGGATGAATTGTGTCAACAGGTTGGCTTGTCCGTAAACCTTAATGAAACGGAGGCGGTTGTTTTTACGAGGTGCTACAAGTGGAATGTTACGCGAACACTAAGGCCCTCTGGTCAACCACTTCTTTTAACAGCGCGAGCGAAGTACCTGTCAGTCATCTTGGATAGGAAGCTGGCCTGGAATGATCACTTAGAGGACAAGTGTAACAAATTCACAGCTGCCCTGTGGCAATGTAAAACAGCAATAGGAAACAGTTGGGGTTTAAAAGCGGATACACTATTGTGGATCTACAAATACAAAGCGATTCTACTTCCTAGGCTAATATATGTATCTGTGTTCTGGTGGAGTAGGGTTGAAGTAGTGTCTGCCAAAAACCGACTTGAAACAGTTAGGGGGATGGTCCTTAGGAGCATCACGGGGGCCATTGGCAGCACGCCCATCAAGTCTCTGGGTGCCCTTCTAGGGCTTGAACCTTTACATCTTACCATCAAAGCAGAGGCAGTCAAAGCTGCCCTGAGATTAGGAAATAGATTGGAACAGAAGAAAATGAGAGGAAGAAGTCTTCCGGTCTCTCTAGTGGTGAAACCTGTCTTTAAGTTGAATAGAGACAGAATTTCCCCACGCTACCTTTGTGACAAGAAATACAAGAGTAGTATCTCATCGAAAGAGGATTGGAAAAATGGGTTGGCGCTTCCCCCGACGAACGGTGACATCTGGTATTCGGATGGATCTGGGGGGGGGAGGGTTAAAGGCGCTGGCGCAGGAATGTATCATGAGACGACTATGGTGGGCTCGTCATATAAGTTAGAGCTCACTGTTACTGTCTCACAAGGTGAAACCACGACCCTGCTCTTTGCAGCATCTGAGGCTATGGTTTTATGCCGCGGGAAAAAGGTATTTTTTCTGTCGGATAGCAAGGTGACTTTGGCTGCCTTGAACAAATTTTCACGTGGGATTGTCAGTTGACATTGAACAGACTAACTGAGACAAACCGCGTAACCCTCCTATGGGTCCCTGGACACTGTGAAATAAAGGGTAACAAGAACGCGGACAGATTAGCAAAAGCGGGCAGCAGGGATCACACCTTTGGACCTGCACCGCCGATAGGTATTTCTAACGCGAGATTGGCTTTGGAATTCAGAGAATGGGCGCTCGCAGAACACCAAAAGGAGTGGACTGGCACTCCTGGATGTAGGCAAGCCAAATCACTCTTAGGAAACACTATAAACCTGAAACGAGCTGCTGAATTCTGCAGACTCAACAGGAAAGATGATAGAATCCTCACGCAGGTTATAACCGGCCATGAAGATCTATGCTATCACAAGCACAATTTGAGTCTAGTTGACGACCCAATGTGTCGGAAGTGTGGTGCGGAGAGCGAAACTCCTGTACACATTCTCTGCCACTGCCCGTCACTCTCTACGGAGCGATACC
>WNHD01003797.1:0-13203 GCA_011057455.1 Ganaspis sp. Gsp50
CAATTGCAACTAGTGTAGATTATCCCGTAAAACACTGGATTTTATAATTCCTATTATTTATGTCTTAAACAGACTTTTTATAATTTAATACTTAATTAAGCTGATTAATAAAGTTAGCCTTCATCATTGTATCTACTTTCTGACCTAATTTCAATTATATTTTTCACAGTTTACAGCAGAAAACCAAACGAGAACCGACTGAGAACCTAACGAGAACCAAACTCGGTTCTCCCAGAGTTTCGTTCCTCCGCCAGGGAAATATTGAATTCAAAGCTGGACGTTTTTTAACCTCTTTGGAAATACTTGGACATTTTAATTAATAATTACTTTTTCATTTACTTTTAAATCATTATCTCATCGTAAATCAACAAAAGACATGTCGATTTATAAGTCCTGATACTTTTTTCCTTAATATTCACAACAATTTCTATGCTTTTTTACTTCTAACCAAAAGCTGACCGAATGCTGACTGAATCTGACTGAATTCGGTCAACTTTTGGTCAACACAATCTGCCAGCGGCAGTCGTCAAAATTTATTTTTTTCATTAAATGGAACTTTATTATCCAAAATAATCTTTCCACTCGTTTGGATTAATGTAGAAATCGTTAACAATCATACTCTACAGAATTTGACATCGCTTTTTGACAGCTGACACATGTCAAAATTTATTTTTGACATCAAATTCGTATTCAGCGCACTCAAAAACATTAGTACGCGCTGTAGCAAGTGAAATCTTCAAAAAATGCAAAAGCTATAGCAGAAAGTATGGAGAAGTGCACTAAACCCATGTTAAACCGTATTTAAACTTTAACCCTTCGGTGGCACGGGTTAATCAATTTGGCTATCCTATAAAAATTCGGGTTATGGTCAGTTTATTCAAATTTTAATTGTATTTTGTAAGCTTCTAATAATCTTCATCAATACAAATATCAACGCAGAAATTATTTAACTTTTCTTTGCTCTTAATTTCAAAAGAGGCATGTCATTTCCTTTCAACAGAGAGTTACACTATTTAATGTCAGTCACTTATTAGAATCCCTGCCTTGGTCATAAATATAACTTTAAATGGATATTCTTTTTAGATACAATTAATTAATTAAATAGTTTTCACCTTTTCTTCATATAACTAATTAGCATTGTTCCCTAATCCAAACACAATCATTCCTTACTGTTTAATAATTTATAATTAAAAATTTGTATTTTCAATTAATAATGTACAAATAGAAAGCTACTTACTTTAAATAAATAATTCAATACTATTTGAATATTTCCTATACTTTAAGATCTTGATAAAAGTTTATTAAAATCAATACTATTGGAAAAAAATTCTAAATATTTAGAAGTATTTACCAGCACTTTCAATGTCTTGCAAATATTAAAAAAAAGCGAAAATCAATTTAAAATAGTTTGAAATTAGTATTGCTTAGTTTTTTGTGTTGATCTTGAGAACACATTGCATCCTTATAAACGAAGTTCTATTTTATCTGTAATTCATTGATTTCTATCATTTCATTGATTTCTATCATTTCATTAAGTTCTGCATAAAAATGTTTTCAAAAATCAGTAAATACTGAATTTTTTTATAAAAAATAAGTTTAGATAGAGACATAATAAAATGTCGGATAATAACTGAAAAGATACTTTCTTATGGAAGTATAATAGATTAATCAGATTCACAATCAAATCACATTTTCACCTTGTGCGAGACCTATAATTTGGTGAAAAACTACGGATCTAACTATTATAGTTTCCAAGATTCTCGTCGAAACGTAGTGCGAACATGTAGTCAAAAACATCTTTTTAGAGTTCCTGATATCAAAAAACGTCGATAAATCATGATAACTAAAATTCAAAATTTCGGGTGTAAAACAGAACTTCCTCTATGAGGAAGTAAAAGTAATGAAAATCAGTTGAAAATAATTCAAAATAATTCTAATAAATTTGAAATATTTTAAAATACTTATCACACAGTACAAAAACTTCTATGAATATTTCGAATGTTGAGAAAACTTTCAAAATTACCATTTCAAATAATGAAGAAATTTTTTAGTGCTGTGTGGGTGAAAACCACTGGAAAATACTGGAGATTACTTGAAAATAGAATAAATGAAAATAGAAAAAAGTTATTTACAAATAAGTCAGAATAATTAAAATTGTCTTAAAACACTTTCAAATAAATGATGATCATTCCATATTTTTATAAATACTTAAAAATAATGTAACGTACTTTACCCTTTCAGTAATTACTTTTTTAACGAAATTAAAGTAGTTCAGAATGATTCCAAATATTTTAGAATATTTAAAATTAATTAATAATACAATATATTATTTGCAAATACTTCCCACAATCCAAAATATTTCAAAATACTACATGATGAAATTATATTCCCATAAAATTTCATTATTTCCTATAAAATCGTTAAAATCTCATAGAAAGTTCATTCATCTTATGCAATTGAAATCACTTTAAAGTATTTCCAAATACTCCCAATTCATTTGAAGTATTTCAAAACACTTCTGAAACAGGATTAAAACTTCAATGACGATTTAGAATGTTCAGAGAAGTTTCAAAATCCATATACATATTCATAGAAGTGTTAAAACTTCCTTGAACATGTGCAAAAATTATAAAAGTTCTTGTGCTGTGTGGGTGATAACCACTTGGTAATAATTAAATTTCAAAAATTTTTTTTTAGCAGTTAATGGATGTATAAAGACTTCTTTTATGGTATACGAACATATAACGTCATCGAATTCATCATCTTTTGCTATTGGTTCAATTACTAATGGTACTCACAAATTGGAAGTAAGGATCGCGCATTACCGAAATGTATTGAATTTAAGAAAAGGAAATGCAGTAACGGTCATAGGATCTATCTTGTCACAAGGTAATTAGGCAAATACTTATTAGTAGATTTATGTTTGTCACTTAATGTCGAAAGAGACCTTCGCTGCAACCTTCATGGAAAATCATACACAGGTTACTACAAGGAATCGTATTACGATTCTACGTCAACTTGGACTCTTTGTAGAAAACACATCTATTTTCCTATGTAAGAACTTTCCTGTAGGCAAAATTATATGTTCCTATAGGATTTACTATAGATTCCTATAACATTTCTATAGCACACAAAAGAAAAAGATAATTTCAAGTGCTTAAGACCTCACCAGTCAATTCTTATGTTCCGATTCATATCCCGTGAACCATTAAAAAATACTTGCACAGTTAATTAAATAATATGTAAATTTCTATTAGAAATGAGGAATCTTCCTTACTTTTTTTTAAATCGGTTGAGAAATTTTGACATATTTCTAAACGTGTGATCACACATTTATTATATTTATTGACCATAATAAATGTAGGTGAAGGAGTTTACATGCAAGTACAATCAGAAAACAAATAAGCATTACTGAGGAGCAGCGAATGACTGCTGTTCAATTATTAGAAGGATATCGTCACTTGCAGAGAATATCGAACGAATAACTCGGTAATGGTAACAAGAAGTTAATGTAAATATTAATCATTTACAAATTATCATGAGAAGACATTATAATTTCTTATTATGTTAATATTATACAAAATTTACATAAAATATTAGTTATTAAGACTTTGTTTTCAATTACATTATTATGTAAAATAAATCTTGTTTCATTTGATTAAGTAATTTTTTTTATTCTATCATTTTATTTCATTCATTAATTTCAATATTTTGTATATTATTTATAATAAAAAATTGTAATACTTCAAATACAATGATTGCTAAAATGTTTTCACTTATTGACTGATGCAAAATTATAATTTATCTTTAATTCAGTATACATATAGAACTTTATGAACTTTTGTTCTGCTTTGTCAGGCCACCTACAACTTATCTTTTAAGAAAATTCTTTAAACATACGATACATAACAATTTAAATTTGTTCCATTTAATTTATTATAAGTAATCAATGCATTAATTACTTGAATCACTGAAATGCTCTTCGGTTTGTTTTATAAGTGACTCTGTATATATGGCATATTGAAAAATCATTAAAATCGAATTACTTTCTTTTGAAGCATACAAATTCGGAAATATAACTGCTACATTAATTTTTATAATTTTATTTTAAAAACTTTTGGCCTTTCAATATGTTTATGCAAAAAATGAAGTACATTCATTAAATACTTATTTATAAAACAAACTAAAGATAACTAAACAAAGTGCATCCGTTTAAAATTAATTATTTTCATTACTATATTAATTATTATTAATGTTTAAAGCATTTATATTCTATTATAGAAATATCTATACACTAAAATGTTTGTAAGCTACTGATAAAATCTGATAGTCATAAAAAATGTTTCTAATTTCAATCAAGTTTTTTTTATAAGTAACAACATTTATAATATGTAACTATTATACAAATATGTATGGACTGAAATACCTGTAAGCCACTAATGAAATGTAGTATTTACATATTATGTTTCTCATTTAAATGCAGTATTTACTTAATTAACAACATTTATAATTTACGATTTATAACTTTATATTGAATAAACATTGTGTTAAAGTAATGTCTTCTTTATTTCATGTAATATAAATAATAATCTCGTATTATAGTAACATGCTTATTCTGTAACTTTTATCTTTTTCCGTTTTTTACCAATAAGCAATTACAATAAATATGAAACAAAATATAAATCCGATTATACACGGAGAGAAATGGATAGTACACGCGACTTCCTATTGCGTTGTGGTTACGCAACAGTTTAGTCGATTTTCGACGGACCGATTTAACAGTGAGATCTACTAAACAGCCATTGTGTTCCTGTGACATGTTAACTATATAGTAGCGCTAACCTTTAAAGGTGTCGAAAAAAAGTTAGACGTCGATTTCGTAAGTCAGAAGTCAATGTTAGAACTACCATTTTAAATACACAATTTAATTTCCGGGTTGGGATATACCGACATCTGTAACTCCCCCCAAAAATGCAGGGAAAATTATATTCATGTCTGAATTTCTTTTTAATCTTTTAACACGCAAGAAAAATCGGAGGCGAGTGAAACCCTTAAAATTTTTTACCGCAAAAACAAAATTATATGCATAAGTTATTATTCATTGTCCCAGAAGTGTGGCAAGTTTCATCGAAATAGGTCAGTGTCTCTTAGATATGTGCTTATTGTTTAGTTCGCTTTCTCCTAATTGTAAGAGAACTGTACGTATCATAATATGGAAATGAATAATTTTTAAGAAAACTGCATTTTCCATACCTTTCATTACATACACTACTTTCATACATAAAAAAATATACTTTGACGAAGATTTGACAATACTTAACCAAATCAAATATGTTTATTTTTCAAATACGACATGTCAATTCTATATTGTTGAAGTCTCTAAATAGAAAACTAAGAGTTGCTAAAGCCTATTACGCTGCAATGTTATCATTAACTAAAATGCAATTACTTTAAATGTCAGTCTATGAAACATTATGTTCTTCATAAATAACATTTTTTTCGAAGCTTAATAATGCAAAAGAACAATAACATTAATCAAATATTTCTTTATAAACATAATTTTTTATATAGTTGCAACTTCTTTGATCTCCTAAAAATACTTTGACTGAATCAAATGAACGAACCCTTGATAATGCAACATACAATTGTCCATGGTTAAATACATCTTTTCTTAAATCTATTGCAATTTTACTAAAAGTTTGACCTTGTGCTTTGTTTATAGTCATTGCGAATGCTAATTTTATAGGAAATTGCCTGCTACTAAATGTAAAAGGATAAACATTATCAGAATATAGTAATATGCGATGTAAAAATACTATATTCCCACATTTATCTCCGGTTAATACTTTACATTTAATAACATGATTCGATAAATCTAAGACCAATAATCTTGTACCATTACACAAACCTTCATTAAGACTTAAATTTCTTATAAGCATAACTACTGAGTGGATTCTCAAATGCAATTTATGTGGTGGTAAATTACGAGGTGACAAAGTATTCAAGTATTCCGGTAAAATAGCATCATGTTCATTACTGTTATTATTATCAGTATTACTCAAACAGTCTATACTTTTGTATATTTTTTCATTATCACTATCTAATAACTGAACAACTTGCTGGCTAATTTCATCAACATCAACGTTTCTAGGAGCTAAAATAACGCGTGAAGCCAATTCTTCAAATTTTTTCTCCTTAATTAAGTCTTCATATACATATTTACTAATTTCTTCTTTACACTGCTGAATTATTCTTTTTGGTAAATGGACACAATCTCTGACATCATTAATTGCGCCTGTTCCTATTTTTAATAGAAAATCAGCAAATTCAACCTCTTCTGGCAAGGCACGCATGTTATGAGATAGTGTAAACTTCAAAAACAATTTCCATAATTTACTTTTCTTAATTGACAAATTAATAATTTCGGATCTTGTACCTCTTTCTTTTATGGGTAAAACTTGCCTGAAATCACCTCCCAAAACAATAACTTTACCACCAAATGGGATATTTGTCTGCATAATGTCTCTCAATGTCCTATCCATTATTTCTAACGCATACTTTGGTGACATTGGAGCTTCATCCCAAATAAAGACATCGATATCTTTTAAAAACATTCCTTCTTTAGACTGAACTTTAATACTTGAGGAAGAATCACTATACAATGGTACTGGCAAACCTAAAACCTTGTGGACTGTTTTACCCATAGGTAATAAAGTAGCAGCTATTCCTGTAAAAGCCATATTGCATACTTTCTTACCTCTACTCCTCAGTAAATGCCACAAAGTTATGTAAGTAAATGTTTTACCAGAACCTCCAGGTCCATCAACATATATACATTTAGAATTATTTTCTCTTGAATCATCTACTGCATTTAATACATAATCAACTACATATTTTTGATTATCATTTAATTTATCATATCTTTCTTTTCCTATAGTTTCTTCATAATGAATATTCACGTTATCAATAGATTTCAATACCTCACAATCAACTTGTACATCTGGTAAATTAATAAAATCTTTTAATTGATAACCTTCTTCAGATAATATTTCCATTACATTTCTATATGCTTTTTGTTCAGCAACTACAATATCAAACATTCTACAAAAATCTTCTGACATATAATACTTGAATTCTTTCCAAAGTTCACCACCATTATTGGGACGACAGTGAATTAAAATTCTGGTAAATAATCTACGAAGTGATTGAGGCATCATCCATAATGAAGCTTCCTGCAATGTTTCCCGCCACTGATGATCATTTTCAATAAGACCCAATGATAAACAAGCAGAAGTGTACGTCTTATGAACGATACCATTCACAGTTCTTAATGATTCAAATGATGTTGCACCCTTCTGTGTTAACAATAATAATCTTAGATGAAATAGTTCTAAATCACAGGGACTAACAGAATACATTCTTCCTACTACATTTTCTTTACGCACTCTTCTCTTCCATTTACAATTTTTATTATCCCAGGTATAAAATTCTGGTATCTCGGTGTAAAAATATTGACGAGCATTACTACCACGGATGTTTAAATCAAAGTAATCTATTAATTTTGAACTTTTTTCTAAATCATATAACATTTTTTTCTCAGATTTCCCTTCTCGAATAAATACATTTTGCTCATTTTCTAAATATAATGATAAACGATAGATACCATGGCTTTTCTTAGCTAATGGTTTACTTAAAATTCTCCATGCTGCTTCGACAGGGCCAACATATCTATTTTCTTCATAATGATTTATTTCATCATGGCCAATAGTATTTTCACCATTATTATCTGTTACAATAATTGATGCTGCATCATGTCCTTTATAAATATATTTATACAAATATTTTACAGATTTTATGCTAGAAACAACTTCAACATTCATATGACAATTAAATTCTTGTGAAAGCTTAGAACAATAAGGAACAACAAAACGATTATCAACAGTATAACCATTAGGTCTCTCATACGATTTCCCTGTATCAGCTCTTCGATATAACACATAACTATCATCTTCGACTGTTGTCTCCTGTTGCCATTTCTTTGGAAAATTCTTAGAGCATTTACCTTCAACTAAACACCAATCTCCACAAGGATCATGAATATTATTTGTCATAATAATGTTATGCAAAGTAGGATTCACTTTTTCATCAGGTATCTCTGCTGAAATATAACGATCGACACTTTCTGATGTCAATAATTTTGAGTTATTCCCTAAAATCACCAACAAATGAATATGAGGTAATCCCCTTTTTTGAAATTCTATAACATATACATACGATTTAACAGTGCCAAAATATTTTTTTTTCATTATGCATTCTATCAAATAATTAACTTTCAAGGAGAACACTCTAGAAACAATATCAGGTCTGTCTGCTGCTGTTTAGTTTGGCAATAAATTCTCCTTTATCTCCTTCCATTGTGGATTACAAGTCATTGTTATAAACAAATCTGGTTTACCATGCTTAGCTACAATAGCCATAGAATCTTGATACTGCTGCATCATATTTCTAGGCGATCCGATAAATGTTGATGGTAATACAACAATTTTTCCAACAGATTGATTATTATTTGTAGCAGCATTATTGATATGATCCACTAACCCTTTATACGTTTCACAACGTAATTGTGTTTGATTATTTTCACAATACTTCAGTGTATCTTTTTCAACTTTTACATAATTGTCAACCAACCACTGCTAAAACAATTTTCCACCATTTAAAAACTGATTAAATTCATT
This sequence comes from Ganaspis sp. Gsp50, assembly GCA_011057455.1. Classification (NCBI taxonomy): domain Eukaryota; kingdom Metazoa; phylum Arthropoda; class Insecta; order Hymenoptera; family Figitidae; genus Ganaspis; species Ganaspis sp. Gsp50. The sequence goes on from WNHD01003797.1 coordinate 8,736, forward strand.
ATCTCTGATTGACATTTTATATTTTACGTAAGCTGCTCTGGAAATTTTATGTTTCTTTAACCTATTAACAGCATCATTTCTCATCATATCAATAGAATAACTTTTCTCACCATATGGATAAAATATAGGATAAATAAAAGGTTCTACACAAGGATCTAAACTACTTACTACTTTTAATTCCTTAGACGCTTTATTATAAATAGTTATATAAGAATCAGGAATTTATCCTTCTAAATTTGTACTAAAAATTGCAGCTACTTCATTTACTCTCTGAAAATTATATCTTCTTTTATCCTTCCCTCCTTTCAAAGTGAACAATAATTTTAAATCTGGAATTTCAACATTCTTCTTTTTTGCCAATTCCGTTTCAATCTCAACCACCTCATTAATCATTCTATAAGACATAGTAAAAGCATTGTGTGTTCTCATAAAATTTTCAACTACTTGTAAAACATGTTTATCCAACTTTTCATTTCTGTTTATTCTGTAATCAATTGCTTCATCAGGATCATATATAAATAATTGTCCATAACACGGTTATTGGCCACTTTCAGGGTATAAAGCGTTATTTATTTGGTAATATATCTGACCTTGAATTTTGAAACAAAATGGTCCTCTACGTCTCTCATTAAGGTTCACAACATTAGCATTAAAAGATGCAAACGCAAAAGAATTATTATAGCTTCTAATATTTTCCTTGAAATGTTTGGATTTCACATGTGAACCATTAAGTAATACCTTCAACTCTGGTGGATATTCTAATGAATTTAACTGAACACCACCGTGACTGCAACAATCGTTATAGGAACTAACTCGCTTAATTACCTTTTCGTTTTTAAAATGTTTTGACCCACAATGCTTACAAGCAAATATCATTTCACCAAGATAATATTCTTCATACACAGGTAAATGTACATCATGTCTCGAAGGAACATTCTCATACTTAGTACTGTTATTATTATTAATATTTGTATCACTATTATTTAAATTACCTTCACCATTATTTACTATCTTCGATGACAAAAGGCTTTCTTTTTCTTCCAAATTAGGGTAAAATTTCCGACTTCGTTCTACACGATTAACTTGTACTTTACATTCTTTATCCAATTCTGAAACACTTGATTTTACATTTAATTCCTTATTTCTTAATTTTATGTTATATCTCCTATTTCGCTTGCTCCGCTTATGTTGACTTATTAACAGTGTATCTTCTTCTACAATATTTGCAACATCAGTTTCTGCAAGCTCCTGTGCTTTTCTTTTTAAATTATATCTTCGATTACGTTCCGCACGAATAGATCTTAAATGACATTTTTCTTCTAGCTCCGAATTAAATGAATTTAATTCATTAAACTCATTTAATGAATTGTCATTCTTCATCACATCTATATTTCTTTTCATAATATTTAATTCAACATTTTCGTTAAAATCAAGTTTAACACTGTTCATATTTTCATTAACATTTAGTACATTCTCTTTTTTCATAAAACGACAACGCTTAAAGTCATTTAGATTTAAATCTGTACTTGACAAACGTTTTAATTCTTTCTTAAGAAGCTTCTCTGGTTTTGCGATCTTGGATTCGATTTTGCTATGATCAACTTTCAATTTTAAAATTAAATTCTGATTAATCATGTCCGTTACATTTACCGATTCAATACTCTCTCTGCTTATATTTTTCTTATTAACTGTCACAAAAGATGATTTAGAATTTGAATTCACAGATTTGATGTCGCAATCACTTTCAACAAACGTTGAGATCATTCTGTCACTCCAATTACTTTTATTACTTTCCAATTTGTCTTTCGTTTGTACAATAGGAAAATGAGACAAACTATCATTTCTAAACATTGCATATAGATGATGTCTCATTTCTGCATGATTATACACAACATTTTCAGGCATTACATTACAATAAACAGAAGTTGCAAATGCTATTGCAAATAAGCCGCAATCAACGGAATTTGGTTGTTGTTGAACAACAGAAAAAACTATATTTGGTTTAAAAGGGAATAATCTATTTAAAAAACATACTAGATCTCTGTTTAAATACCCCAAATTAAGACTATCATAAACAAAAAGATTTTCAGAATCGTAATAAGTACATATCCAATGACCGTCATTGCAGTGTCCACTGAAAAGAATTTGAATATGTTTTTTCGTTTTCTTAATAGGCTTTATTTCATCTAATATATTCAAAAACAAGGTATTCTGCATCTTATAAACACCACCAGATACAGCGTACAGTAATTCTTGAAATTTGTACATATGATTATCAATTAACTTTTCACCTTCTGTAACAATGGTTCGAAAATCACATTCGCTTAAACAAAACATTTTCCAGCTTTATTTATCAACTTTATTATTCTTATAATTGTGTAATACTAAGATAATAATTATATTTTTTCGATTTTTTTTGTTTCAATATATTCAATGTTTAAAAATTCCAATATTCCAACTTATCAACAATCAAATTCAATACTTCTCAATAACATTTCGACAACCAAACATATTCCTATTTTCCAAAAAATTCCAATATTCCAAATTATCAACAATCAAACTCAATACTTCTCAATAACATTTCGACAACCAAACATATTCCTATTTTCCAACATATTAACATTCAACTTCAATTATTGTCCGTTTAATCAAGTAATCTATATTGTCTTCCAATTTGACAATTATAATAATAATCGTAACTTTTTAGAAAAAAAATAATAACAAAATGAACTTAATTAATCTATATTGTCTTCCAATTTGACAATTATAATAATAATCGTAACTTTTTAGAAAAAAAATAATAACAAAATGAACTTAATTATATTTATAGAAGTATTACAAAATTCTAATAAAGTTTTCTAATAAATTATCTCAAAAACTTACCTCTTTCAAAGTAAACAATTCACACTTTTAAATTTCATAAACTGAAGCACCAGATTCCAGCTCTTGAAATAATGATACACAGATGCCGATATTTTGTGCTAGGGTTAATGAAGGAAATACCTGATTGGCTTAGAAAAACCACGTGATTGAAGGTCTGATGCAAAATAGATGGCGAATTCAAATTTACAAGGCGACATCCATATCCCACCCTGCGTCGACATACATAACCCTCCCTGCATACAGCAAATTTTGAAAACACCTTCACACTTCTTATTTAACGTTTTACGATTTTTATTCTTTATTTATAATTTAATAAATAATTTGGTTAACTCCATTGAATTAAAGTAAAAATTTATTAATTTCTTATTATATTCAATACGATTGTTTGAAGTTTGTTTGTTTGTTTGTTTTTTTTTTTTGGAATGAATTATTATATTAACATTCAATCACTAATTAATTACTTAAAGTAAAATAATAAATTTTGTATTTAACCAAATTGTCCATTAAATTTACACTTTTAGTATGTTTGATTATGACGACATAAGTTTACTTGAAAAACTGCTGGTAATGGTAGTTTTCTACGCACAGTCCGTCCAGGGAAGGAAAATGAACAGAAGATCTCTAGGCTTGAAGTTGCACAGCACTGCAGAAAGTTCTTGTAGGGTATAATAACCCAATGATGATTTGATGTGTTGTGATGCAATATATCATATAAAATATAAATGCCAAATTTGAGTTGCTTTTGTAGGGAATATTGAAGGTTGTTTGCTTTGCTGCTCTATTAGTTGTTCCTATCATTCCTTAGCTCGACTTCGACCTCCATTACTTTTAAAATTTGATTTGTTTTAACAGTTAGGTACACCTCCCTCCTTAGAATTGTTCCTTGTTTTGATGATGCAGACAATTAGATGTTTGTTAACGCCTTTTACTAGCTAACTTATCCCAGTAGTAGTCATTTGTATAATATATAGTAATATTTTAAAAATAGTCCAACGTATTTCTTAGTGTCCAGTATTCATCCAGGATGGGGTATATCCATTACTACAACCTTAGGGAGATGTTCTGTGAACAAAGATTTGAATAATTTTAATATCATGTGAATTATGTGAGTTATCAATTTATGTGGGTTTAAAAATTTGTTAAATCTTTCTTTGACAAATTGTTTTATAATGAATTGTAAATATTGTAATTTAATGAAGAATACCATAGAAAAATTAATGATATTATAACAAATTATTTGATTAAAGAAAAAATCTTCATATTTCATGTAACTACTGACATAATTGCGTTAAATTAACAGTTGCACTCTATAATAGTCGATTTTTTTTAAATTATAATTTAGAGGATCTTTTCCTATAGGATATTAATGTGTTTCCTGATTTTTCTTCTTCTATTCAACATTTGACAGTGAACGATTAGTTATTTTTTCTTAAATTTTCTCTAATATGCATATAAGTTTAGAGAATTTATTTTCGATGGTTAGTTCTTTTTTTTTTTTAAAGCCCCTTTGCGTATAATAATTCCTTTACTTTACCTTTCGAATGTGGATAAACAGGACATAAATGCCCTTTTAAATGTGTAGTAA
>WNHD01003798.1:0-12560 GCA_011057455.1 Ganaspis sp. Gsp50
AAATCTCATTTAAATTATTTACATCTGTTTGTCTATTAACCGAATTAGTGAACTTTAGTATATTAAACATTTCTCTAAATCGTCTACGTTTATAATTTGGTTCATTACACAGTATACTAGTAGATTCAAAATTAAAGAGATGGTCGTTTTCATGAGAGTGAGTCACAAGAGCCGTCTTTCTATTATCATTCTTACAATCTCTTCTATGATCATTGATTCTATCCTTGATATATCTACTTGTTACACCAATATAACAAGAACCACATTGACATGGTATGTGATATACTAAGTTTGATCTAAAATCAAACCTAGTAGGATCCTTGTTTTTTGAAAAAATGAGAAGATGCCTGATGTGGACAGGCGAAAGCTTATTTAAAAGCATTTTTGATAAAAAGTTGCAGTACTGTAGCTTTTTAATGTAAAAATTTAAACTAATAAATGTGGATTTTCGCAATAAAAACTAAACATCAACTAATAAATGTGGATTTTCGCAATAAAAACTAAACATCTTTCTACGAAGAATACTTTAGTTGATGACCCCTCGTTTTTAACAGACCAGAAATCCGGAATATAGCTTTTTATAGAAGACACGCTTGACTGGCGGCGAAAAATGTTTGTTTGTTTGATGAAAAGAGCTAATGAAAGATGCAGAGAACAATAAACATCTGAAAGCACATAAAGTGTGGGATTTGAGTTTTAATATAAAGAGAAACTTTTGTCGTTGAGCGACACCTAACTGAGTGAAAAGAGCTTTAATGAGAGCGACACCCGCACGCAACGAACCACGCCAGGATCTTGGTAATTGAATAATTCTGGTGTCGGATGATAATTCGTTGCATCTTCGTACCTCTTGGAACAAGCAGGGCTCGTAATTGAGGTGGTTGTGCGCTTGGAAAGCATTAGAAACTGGAGTAAGTACTCAAGTAATTTACGTGCGATCCAAGACGGTCGGTGTCACTATGAAAGGCGGTGTTTATACGAATGCAGTGATAAGCAAGGACCAGTGAGCGTCGTCACCAAGGCGCCGACAACGAGGGCGACTTTATTAAAAAATTCAAGGAAATGATATTCACTGAAAGCGGACACTGGTCTATGATACCATGACGGCAATTGCACCTCGCCAGAATAAGAGATATTTTTAATAAAACCACTATCTCACCCTCTTCTGCGCTCAAATCTCTCAACCCTTTTGCCTTCGTGGCAGCTCAACCGTGCGGTCTGAATGCGGGAAAGCCGATTCGAGATTCGCACCGCATACAAATTCAGCCACTTCTCTCACTGGCGACAGTGAAAAAAAAAGTGAAAAAGAGAGACTTAGATGTGACAAGACAAAAAGAAATCTTCTTTTCAGCTGCAAAAAATAGCCAATCCTTCGACATTCTAGCAAAAAATTCTCCTTTTTTCCAATTTTCTTAGGATCTGCGTTAAATTATTGCTGGAAATCCTCTCAAAGAGACTAAATCGCCACTTGCGGCATCTTTCTCATCATTTTATGAAGAGATTTCTTATACTTTATTTCGGTCATAATTTATTTTCTGTTTTGAAGCTTTTTCACCCTGAGGAAATAACGTCTGTAACTAAATCAAATGTTTTTATATCGGCGTTTATCATTTTCAGGTAATAAACAAAAACAAGTGAACAAGTAATTTAAAATGTAAAAGCAATCTCGAAAAGTTACGAGTATCGTTTTATTTTTATTTTGATTATTCATTTAAATAATAGAAAATGAAAAAATATTTTTTTTGTGGATATGAATTTGAAACAATTTTATATTTTGTCGGTAGGATAGTCTTTACTCTTCTGTTATATTTTTTTTACTTTAACTTTCTGTTTTTTTTAAATAAAGAAATTAAATCACACATAAATTTACCATAATTCGGATCGATGTAGTTTATTAATAATTCTTAATTTAAATCATTCAGAACTACAAAAGACACTTTGGAATGATAAAAAAGTTCATTTAATATTAATCGAGTCAATTTGTCCCTCGGTACAATTTCAATATATAAAAAACGAAAAAATTGATTACTAAATTACCTACTTTCATGCAAAATTTTCATCAAAATTTTAAGAATTATTTAAAAATCGAGACAGGTACATCAAAGTTGTAAAAGAGTTGAAATAACTATTTTTGCTTCCTTACAGGAAGCCTTGTAATCGTGAAGATTTTCGATTTTCCAAAAATAGTCTAATCGACTTACTTTCATCTAAAAAGCTTAAATACGAAGTTGGAAGCAAATTTCAGGATGTATATATATATATATGTGTGTGTGTGTGTGTGTGTGTATGTCACGTTTTTTTGTCGCCAGGATGTCTCGAGAACGCTTTGGCCGATTTTAAGAAAATTTGGTGGAGTGTTTATATTCGTGAATGTCAAGATTTGTATGGAGGGATTTTCAAAAATTCTCATTCGAATTTATTTGACACCATTTTTTCGTTAAAAAATTAGGTTTTTTGCATAAAATTTTTTCTCTAATTGAAATTTGAAGAAGTAAGTACTGATAAAATTGTATTTCTTGCATCGAGACGAATCGATTGACCTATATAAAGTCTATATCTCACAAAAAATTGGTTGAGTAAATGACAATTTTCTATCATTTTTGACATTTAAAATTCCATTTTACGATATTTTTGTCGTCAGGATATCTCGAGAACGCTTTGACCGATTTTAATGAAATTTGATGGAATTTTTAGACTCGTGAATATCAAAATTTTTGTGCAGGGATTTTTAGGAATTCTCATTTAAATTTTTTTGAGCCCATTTTTTTTAAAAAAATCCTGTTTTTTGCATACATTTTTTTTCTAATTAAAATTTAATTTTTTTCTAATTGAAGTGAGTAATGAAAAATTTGGATCACTTGCATTAAGACGAATCAATTGACAATTGAATATAAAATCTATATTTTACCTAGAATTGATGAAGTAAATGCCAATTTTTTATTTATGCAATTTTTTTTAAAAAAAAAGTTTAAACCATTTTTAATTTATAATTTTTGTTTTCGCTTTGACGTGTTATTTATGTAACTAAGTTTAACTAGGTAAAAATTGTCATTTTCTTTATTTATAATTTATTACGGTTTTATTTTTTGTACTGCGAATTGTGATTGATTGTGAATTTTTTTGTTTCATTAAAGTGACCTGATGATGATGGCGAACCTAGCTATCGAAACGTCGTCATTATTTTTTTAAAAAATTGAAAAAAGTTTTTTTCATTTTTTAATTCTATCTTCCAAAAATCGAATAAAATTGATCTACATAAAAAAGTTTAGAAATGGTTGTTTATTTATACAAAAAAATTCTTATAGGTTTCAATATTTTTCATAACTCTTCTTGAAAAAAGTTCAATGTTTTTTTTATGAGGAAGCAAAATGTTCATGAAATGAATATAATTTTCCACTTGTCTTATTATCTATCGAGATTGTTATTCTTCCTGCCGAAATCGGTAATTTTCTTTTTTAAATTAAAGTTAAAGTTTTTTGGTAAAAATAGAACAATGATTGCTTTCTTGACACTCTAAAGACCTTAAGTTCAAGGATGTTGGTCATAATATGCCCTTGAGTTAAATTTGAGGGCAGGATTCGAGAAAGCCCTCAAAGGGTTTAATCAGATTCGAAATTTGCTTGATACCCTATTTGAAACTTGATGAGTTAATCTTGGTTGTAATTAGGGTTTCGCTCATCAGTGATCGTGATCCTACATTAACCTCAGATTAAGAATAAATTTTTCATTACAATACTGAGAAACGAGAGGCGTGTTTCTTTTTTGCCTCAAACTCATAACCCAAATAAGCCGTATAATTGAAATATAAAAAGTCAGTAACTCGAAGAGACGAGCCTTTGATGTTACTTGAAACTTTTATGAATAGAAGTACAAACAGAAAAATTCTGCAGGCAGTTTCCTCTTCTTATACTTAAAATTCTACTTCGAACCAGTACTTGGAGTTTCAACTTTTTTTTCTTTTTTTAAAAAAAGGAGATGTGTAAAGACAGATTTTAAAAGTATGTTGCTCCTGACGAGATTATCTCGGTTTACTGAAAATTTGAAGCTGACTTGAAAAGTTGTGAGTTTAAGTGCAAAATTCAAAAGGACAGAGATTTAACGGATCGTCGTTCAAAGGCTAATGCGATTGAATGATAGCTTCGTTTCTTTCTACTTTAAGTGTTCTAAGTGAGGTGTACTTTCTTCGTATAGAGTTGACAAAGTTGTGGAATCAGTCGTGAGAACCATTCAAGACAATCTAAAGACAGTTTTACTAAGTAGACACCTTCAATGTTAAAATTAATATTCCTTTCGAGCGAATTGCATCTTTTAACATTTTCTGTTTTTAATACTCAACTATTCACATTGTCAGTCACAAAAACTTTTCGCCTGTAATTTTTACTTAAACAATAATCAATTAATAATTGATCAATAATTAAATAACTAATTACAATAATTACAATAATTTAATAAATTTATTAATAACTTTTGTAAATTTCGAGATTTTCAAATCAATTTTGGATTTTCCACTATTTGAGGTTTATACTAAAGAAATATGACAGCGCTTCAATTTCATTACTCTAGAAGTATGACGTATAATGTCGGCAGTGTTATTTTTATTTAAGATTTTGAAATATTATGCCTCATCTTTTAGAATTAATTAACTTCAGGGTACTTCGGCCATCATCTAGACAAATAGAGCCTTTTTATTTAAATCATCCTGATTCTCGTATAGATTCTAATACTCCAATCTTTTTTGCTTGTTTTCATATCAATCAAGTATTTAGTAAATTAAATCCCGATATGAATCTTTTCTCTATGACACAGGCTAGGTTTCTTGAAGTTCTCAAAAAATACATTTTGTTTATGCGTAAAGCTGACTAAATAACCATTTTTTTATTTTTTTTATAGTTCCAAAAATATTAAAAGACTATTATTATAACTATTATTTTGGTACCCATTTATGGTCCATTCTAAGACCGCGGGGATAGTATAATAAATAAAAATAAAATAAAATAAACATTTTCAAGATAACTGCACAATTTCATCAAGTTTTTGAGATTCCAAAAAGTTTCAAAAGCTGAAACAATAAAAATTGCAAACCATTTTCTGGTTCGCAATATGTATGCAACTTTTCAGATTTTTGGACCTGATTGCGGGTTCTTTACAATTCAAAATAGATATGGGGTTTTTTATTCAAAAAGTAATAAATTGCAACATGTCTCTTGAATTTTCATCAATCTTTCAAGACTCAAAAAAGCTCCAAGAGATGAATACATAAAAATTGCAAACTATTTTCGAAGTCTAGTTTCTCAATATTTTATTATTTATATTTATTACTTTCGTAAGCTATTACTGACTATAGCAAAAAATATGTCAACACAGAATGTTTTCAAATCTTCTTTGTAATAAATTTTATAAGCTACTATTTATTATGTCTCAATAAATGGAGAGTTTCACATTTTAATTCTTTCACTCTTCACAATCCAGGCTCCCGGAAACTGGAAAAGAAACTATTAGAATACAAAATGTGAGATATTTCTTTCGCTTTTAAAATCACAGGTATTATCATACATATTTAATTTACCATTATTCATTATAACCATGATAAACAGTAATATAAGAATGAGCAGCTCTTTGTGGAAATTTGGTCTTCGAAAATAGAAACGAGTTCTTTGCTGTATTGGAAGCCTTATTTCTTCTCATTATTAGCGAAACTAGAGCATCGGAAAAATTAAGTTCGCGGTTGATCGAATATCTTGATAACGTTGGAATTTAATGAAAGAGGGATCCTTTAGAGAGGGTGTACCAGATATCATTACGACTTTTTCAGTTCATCGGTCATTCGATCTATTGAAGGTTATTTTTTAAGCGTCTTCTTTTCCAACTCGAGGCGATGCCACTGCTTTCTTGAGTTAAAGCAAAAGTTTAGCTACAAAGGAAGTAAGTGTACAAAACTACGTGCTGAGCTTGGATATGCTGTATGTTTGTAAGAAATTTTATTTAAAGTTTTACGAGACAATGTTTCCTTTTCACATTCCATTCTTTTGTCCACATGATCTCTTTTCCATTAATAATTTTTGAAACTATTCATCCATTCCATGGCAATTCAGTGAATACGTAATGTCTACATACTGGCTATTTCCAAAAGCGAATCTTGCCTTTGGGCAAACGTTCGAGTTTATTCACAGGCCTCTGCGGATATTTGAATAGTTGAATTATGCACTTCGGAAATCGAAGCGAGTATTCGTCTACATCTTTGAGCTAAATAAATGCATGCCTCGAGATATTCGATCAGTAATCGAATATGCCCCTTTTGTGTACATACATATGTACCAGGTGCATACAGGTCCATTTATGTGAAATTTCATTATGGCGCTGAAAGGCAGCTTCTACTAAATTTTATCGAAATATTTTATGCAACAATAAATGCAACGTCAAACATTACTTTTTCCGAGACCTTTTTTAGTTAACAATCGTAAATGCATTTTACTGAAAAATCATGTTTGTTGTTAATTAATATTTTTGTGTTCTATGCCGTTAAATATTGAAATAAGCAATTGCTAAAATAATTAAATATCAATAAAGTTGACTGAAAATTGATTTTTTATTGTTTGAATACAAAACTATGGATTGTGTGCCCTGAATTTACAATCTTTTAAACCAATTGAAATGTTTGAAATAATCAAAGAGTTTTTTTTAAATTTCGATAATACAAGTTTATAGGATTATTTACGCTGGGAAAGAATCCAGAAATATGGGGTTCATCAAATTGCTCACTGGTATTGATTATGAGGAGTAGCTTTCAATTCTACGTTATTGCTTTGTAAACAGAAAACTCAATGGTGTTTTACGATTTTTTCGTTTACTCGATTATTCCATAAAGCCCGAGTATTGTCACTTTCAATTAAAAATTTTTTAATTCAAAATAAGTTTTATTATTTTCCTCGAAAATGTAAATCGTACATGTTTCACTTTGATAACAATGCTTTCGATGAAATTAAAACCTCTGATTTACAATAGACTATTTTTTTATTTATCGAAATATATACAAGAAGTTTTCAGCAAGAATAGTTTAAAGAGAAGTTAATTATTTTCTCAATGCTAATTATTTCTTCTCCAGAAATAGGCAACGCTGACCTACTTAAGAACTTGATCCGTGTTGTGATCATTTGTTTATGCAAAGGATCAATGAAGACTGTGGAATTCACTTGATACAGACTGCACCAGAAGACGTAAAATTGAAGCAAAGTTGAAAAATATAAGTTAGTAAAATTTACAACAAATTTTCCACTATTTTTATTCAAAAAAGCAGAAAAAAAACTCTACTTCATTAAATGAAAGTTTATTAAAAAAAATGTAATTACCTATTGTAATGAAAGACTAGGCAAAAGTTACAGGAGTAAAAATTTAATATGACGCGCTTTAGAAAACGTAAAAAACGCGGAAAATTCTTTTGTTGAAATTTTCAGGAAAATTTAGTCTTCCTGTTTTAAAAGATGAATAGAAATCCTCGAGTGTACTTTTCTGTCGAATAGTTGGCAGAATGCTTTCTTGTTATAGAAGTCTCAATTTTTAAAACCAAAGTTATTTAAAAGCACTACTTCTCCAGTGAATAGAATTCGCATTCTGTGTTGCTTGAAAATTTTATCAGAGAGATGAAACATCAACTGCAGTTAACCTACGTCTCTTTTTGTTTTGCATAAACCATCAATACACTCGTTCGTTTCCGGCACTGAAAGGCAGTTTGCATGGAGAAGTAAATTCAATAGCAAATTGCATGAAGGCACTTTCTTGAACACACGTCATATTTTTACCATGTGTTTTTCCTCGCCACCCTCGAACCCTTCAATTTTCTACTTTTATTTTCCTTCTCCACGACCTTCTGTGGTCCGACTTCCAGTTTCTCTTGAGTATATAAACTTTCCACCCAAGGATCACATGCCTCCAGACATGTAGACCCTTGGTATTTCTGGATCAAACTAGAGGTCGAAAGGGGATTTAATAATTTTTTACTTTTTTGAAATGGCATGGGTTTAGAGGGTCGCTGTATCGAATCTGAAATACTCTTGAGTATCATTTCGCGGTGAAAAATATGGGGCGAAAGGAAACCAATGAAGGAGCTAAATATAGTTAACTGACAGAAAGTTAGCTGAAAAGAATGCATCCTTATTACATTTTTAGTTGTAACTCGCAAAGCAGCAACTTTTTTTCTTTCAAAAAGCATGAAAACAGAAATATTTTCGAAATATTTTCCCCAAGAATGATGTTCTCTTTTACTCGGAACTTTTGAGAAAATAACACAAAGTTTCGTGACAAAGAAAGTTTATGCATTTATTGTAAAATACTGTTGTTTCCAAAAAAAGTTGCTTGTTTTTAGAATGTTGGAATTTGATGCTTTTGTTTCGCTCGTTTATTGAAAAATATTAAATGTTTTACGCAGTGTGCTAAACTTTTAGTTTTGGTCGCAAAGAAACGCGAAAAATGCAGCTTTGATGTGTGGAAACGATTATTACAATCATGCATCTCCACAACTGTTACGACGACCTAAATTTTAAAAAGTTGCTGCTGGGTTGACTAAAGTGCTTGCTGAGCTGATGGATTCAACGCTAGATATTCAAATTGTGAATTCACGCAAATGGAGCTTCAAACTAACTTTTCACTTTCTCGTATTTCATCAAAAATAAAATTACATAACACCTGCTTTTCAGATTATATCCACCTTTCATACTACCAATAGTTCTATTCGCCATTGCCCACGTACTTTATAAATCATTATTAAACTAATAAAACATGTCACGGGGTTATAAAGTTTTCAGCAAAAATTTCTTTTCACATTTTTCTCTATCTACAACGGCGCGTAATGCACCAACTGTAAAAATACCGACATAAATTGTCAGTCTATATTACGCGTAGTTCAGGAATTCTAAATAAAAACTGACAAATTCAAGGAATTCGAATCTGTGCGTTGCACTGAATATTCGAGAAACGCGATAAAGTAATTACTAAAGAGAGAAATAGAAAAAGAGGGACAGGAAAAAAGAAAGAAAGAAATAACGAAAAAAAGAGAGAAAGAGAGAAAGAGAGAAAGAGAGAGAAAGACAAATAGAAAGAAACAAAGAAAACATTGAATAAAAGAACCAAAACGAATTATCTGTTCAGATTTAATCTATAGTCTTTCTAGTTCCCCTTTTTGTGCACGTTGCTGATTTTTTATTTTTCGTCTTGTGTCCCTTTTTGATTTCTTTTGCAATCCCTTTGTCCTTATTATAGTTTCTTTCAGTCTTCAACATTTATGATCACCACGTTCCTAATTCCCTTTATGAATTTCTAACTACGTTATACCCTTTAGGTTTTCGTTCGCTTCAAGTAAGCTCGACAAAGGTCGCTAGCTCTACTTGCCTCGTATTCTTACTGTTACCCTTCTGGCTGACCGATACAGGAATTCACTACTGAAAGCTAGCTGTAATAATCGAAGCGAAAAATTGTAGGGTCGTCGATTTTCTTCATAGCAGTTATCGGCCAATTTAAGCTCTAAAATTAGATGAAAATCGATAAAAGCTTTTGAGCTATGTTACAAAATGTAATATTAATATTTTCAACAACTTATAGAATTCTGTAAAATATAAGAAAATAAGAAAATCCAAAAATCAGGGATATTTTATTCAACAAATGCTCACAGCTAACGAATCCACTGTAATATTAAATCAACTGCAGGGATTAAACAAAGGCAACAAAAAAAGTTGATGTTTTGTAAAAAGAAAGGATATTCGTAAATGAATTTAGCTTTCCCGGACTTGATACGAAATGAAACAGTATAACTGCAGTGTAAAGTGAATTCTGAAGAATATAATCCTTAGTTCGCACTATTGTTAAGCACGACAGTGTGGATCCGGGACAAAGGGATGATAAAGCGCACTTGAAATGATATAGAGGCGTAATATAAAATTAAAAATCGAATAAATGTTGAGACCCTCCTAGAGCTCCACTTGTAAATATGAAATGCTTGCTCTGGGTGATTAATATCACATGTGTGGTTGGCTACTTTCGAAATATAGTAAAGCTGGTTAATGCCCGTTGCACCACTATATGGACCATATGAAATGCAAAATTCACTAAGGGTGTACATTTACTTCTGCTCAGTGAAATTAAAATGTAATGTTGCGATATATGTTCTAAAGCACTCTTCAAATGTATTGAGAGAGCTTTCCAAATAACATCGGCAGAAGAATAAAGAAAGGAACCTTTTCCAATACATAAACTATATGCTTTATTGGACGCTTGGGAGCAAGTTCGCATACCTCGTTTAGACGATATAAATTGCATTAAAAGCAAGAATAGATTCATTTTGTCTTTATTTTCAACTTTAAATACTTTTTTTAAGAATTTTCTATTTCCAAGACTCGTAAATTAAAAGTTGAATTTTAATTAAAATCTTTTCGTGATGTACTTGCGTAAATAAATAAAAATTTAATTATACTTGTGCATAATTTATTGCATCAATTTTATGTGGATAGTCTTTTTTTAGTTTTCTGTATATTTTTTTATATTTTCAAAATTTTTTGTGTTTTTTTGTGTACTTTTTTACACAAAACTTTTGTTTTCTTTTGTATTCATTTTTCCTATTGATTTTCTGTACTAATTTTTCTTGGGTACTAATTTTCTGTACCAATTTTTTACATTACTATTTTGGATTGAAGTATATGACAAAGTAGTAGTTCTAGTTAAATAAAGTTGTAATTGTGATTGAATCATAATTATAAGGCAATTAAAAAGAATATCGATTAATTAATATTCAATAACAAAATTGCTACTGAATTGAATGTGAATATTAAACAATTCGGCCTTCACAAAATTTAAAAGGAAATATTAATATTTATAACGGATAAAATTAAAAATTACGAATAAAATTAAAAATTACGAATAAAACTAAAAATCACGAATAAAACTAAAAATAGCAAATAAAACTAAAAGTAACGAATGAAACTAAAAACATTGGTTAGAATAATGATTCTACTTACAGTAAACTTGATTACACTGCAAAAACTAATGTCTTGACATAAGACATCAAGTGTCCTATGGTAAGACACTTGATGTCTTAGTTCAAGACATTAGTTTTTGCAGAGCCAAGAGTAATAAAATTAACAAGCTTTAATTACATCAAGTGCAATGGAATGTTTTAATTCAAGTCCAGTATTAGAAAAATACAACAATGTGAAATTTAGAAAATTTTATATATGTAAATAATTTTTTATATACGTAAATGGAAGATTGTTGAATTGTATCAAGCAGTTGAATGAAACAAATAAAAGTTAAAATTTTAATGTTTTACACTAGCGTGCACGTGTTCTATATTTAATCGGAACGCCTATAAACTAAAATTAAAGACCTTTCTCAAGATTTATTTTAAAAACTGTGTCAAATTTCTACTTGCATAAAATAAGTTTGCACAAAAACTGCATTGATTGCAGGATAAAAGGACTTTAAACATCATTTTGAGAAGATAACTGCAAAAAGTAGAGTCGGATTTTCCAATTTTCTTAGACGATGTGTTATTTTCCTTTTGATGTGATGAAGTTTTGCTGCAAAATCGATGCTGTTCCTTTCGCAATCATGATTTGTGGAGCATAAGAGTGTTAAAGAGTTTCAACACGAGGAAAGTTAGGAAGTGTAAAGTAATAACTTTCTTGAAGTTTTGCGAATTTGTAGTTACATATTTTCGTTTCCAAGTTCTTGGTATATTTCAATACGCTTCAATTTTGATAATTGGATTATTAATGTTATCGCACTTTGTTTTCATGTTATTACTTTTTAAAATTTTTTCATTATATTAATTTGGTATAAGTTGGCACGGAACGAAAACAGATCTTTTTTTGTTCCGTGCCTTGGAACGGAACAAAAGTCCGGTCTATTTTCGTTCCGTGTCTTGGAACGAAACAAAATTGCCTACCCGCATTATTTTTTCGAATTAATTATCATTGTGAAAATTATTAAAATCATCTTTACGCGCTATTTTGATTAATTAAATCTTAAAACTGTACATGATTAAGTTATTAATAGTATAAAAGAATTTATAATCATAAAGAATTAATATTTCCAAGATCTTGGTGAAATTCCGTCAAGCTTTTTAGATGACAAAAAGCTCCACAGAGAGAAATCATCAAAAGCATCAAAAAACCCTATTTTAATAATCTTGAGTGTAATTAATCTGTTCTTGAAAACATTACACAGAAAAAAGGGATTGTTGGACCAACAAAAGGAATTGTTAATATAGAACTAACAAATTAGTTTGTTGCCAAAACAAATTGGTATTGTTGTTTCAACAATTTAATTGCTGAAACAACAAACTTTTTGTTGAACCAAAAATACCAATTTGTTATGGCAACAAACCAATTTGTTAGTTCTACATTAACAATTCTTTTGTTGGTCCAACAATCCCTTTTTCTTTGTGTAGTTTTGATTATTCTTCTATTATTTAATTCTTTAAGGTATTTCTCGTGCGAAAACGGTTTTCTTACAAATCACGTGAAACTTTGTATATAGAAAAACCATAATCTTTTTTATTATTCCTTAAAATTTGG
>WNHD01003799.1:0-12143 GCA_011057455.1 Ganaspis sp. Gsp50
TCAAATAATTTCAACTATTAAGGGTTAGGTTTAAAAATTTTGACAGAAATTTTGCATAATGTAGACTCTAGGAATGAATTTTAATGAACTCTAAATTCTGGAAAATAAAGCTTGAGTCAGGGAAAAATCAGGGAAATTTGTAATGGAAAATTTGTGGCCACCCTGATATCTATCTAAAAATTTAGCATGCATTTTTATAAAATTAAAGACTAAAATAATTAGACATTAAACTAAAATTTAAAATGCAGTTATAAAATATTAGAAGCAGAGTCCTGTTAATTATTTTTATTTAATGAAATTGTTTTGAAAAAAGTCCAGACATTTCATTTATTGTTTTCCCATTTACATTTCTTAAAAAAATAATTAAAACTTTTTATATATCAAATGAATTATTACTAAAATCGTAAATTGCAGATAAAATCTATATCTACAATTATGTTATTATTTCACCGGAATGCGAAATGATAATTCAATTTTTTATTTTAATTCACTGATTTCATTAATGTCAATATTTACATCGAGGTTGTAATTTCTTTATTAATAATCAATAATGATTTCAATGATCAAAAATACAAATAATAGTTAAGAAAACTATTTTCACATTTTATAGAAAATGTTTTTGCATTTTATGAAGGTTCATAAATTTTAACTTTTATACACATTTTTTGTTTATATTTTATTAACTTTATACTTTAAATTATATTTGTTTTCTTTTATATTTATATTTTTATCTTTATATTTACACGTACTTTTTTTCGTTTTGAAAATGAATTCTAATAGATAAATTTTTGTTTATTAATTACGTATTGTTAATTTATTTACATTTTTCATAATCTAAAACCTGACTACATTCTAAAAAATATTCTGCTTAAAAAAAGTTGCCTTTTAAAAATCCCGTCTATTTAAAAACCTAAAATTCAAATGATATAAAAAAAACCTGAATTTATAATTATTCAGTGAATTTTATAATTGTCCTTTATTTCGAGAATTTCTCAGCAAGAGAGTTATCAATCTGAACACATTTCAACACTTGCGTAAACTTAGAACGAACTCCACCTGTTTATCGTTTTTGTCAAAGGAGATAAAGAAAAGTTACATCACAAGAAAAAAAAACCCAAAGTATACTCAAAATAGGAAAAAAAGTAATCAAGTGCCATTGTCCTTGTCAAAAGGAAAACAATTTAAAAATTTTCATTATTGATTTAAAATAACAGATTAAATAAATTTTCGAGTCGATATTTTCAAACGAGCATAACACTCAGTATTTAAAAGTCTAAACTATTTTTAAGAATATATTTTGTAAGTCAACGAATTTGATGAAGTTGAAAAATGCAGTCTTTTATTCATGAAGTACGAATTTATCTAATCAGAAAACCACAAATAGAAAATTTTCATGCTAAAATTCGATAGCTTTGAATTTTTTAATGAAAATGAAAAACGGTTTATGATTATAACAGAAAACTGTTAAAAAATTTATTAAAAAATAGCTCTAATCTTAGAGTTTTCGAAACTTATTTATTGAATAATTTAATTTAGTCTATTTCAAAACACATGTCTTTGATTCTTGATAATAAAAAGAATTACGTTTTGACGAGAAAAATTCCGCGAAAATTTTAAATAAAAATAATACTAAAAATAGTATAATAGTAACAACCAAAATATTCTTATATAAGTAAAAATACATTATTATTTGGATAAAATTTAGTTAAATTTATAAATACATATTCGAAATTTGATTGATTACAGAATCACTCAAAAAGCAGTAGGTAAAACAAGTTATATTTTATTAACACGATGTATTTTACTAATTTTTTGTAACAATTTTCATTGCTGACGTCATTAAAATCACAAATCGTTTAAATATATACTATTCTGAAGATGTCTTCTTAATTAATGTACATTGCATAATAACTGCTTGAAACAAGTGTTTTGATTGAGTCTTCAAAGCTTAAACTTTTCGACAAAAAATTTTATTCAATTTTCAAAAAAAGATATGCAAATCCCCTGGCACTGTGATCTTTTTACATAAAAATAGGAAAATGGTGAAGACAGCAATCAAACTGACAGATATTAAAAAAAATATTCAGTTAAATTAATTAACATTCAATTAATTTGAAAAAAAGTTGATATAATGCAAACAGTACTTTAGACAAAATACAATTAACATTTACTTTGAAAAAACAGATTGAAAGACATTGACAATTGCAATTGCTACTTTTCAGTGTCAAAAAGAAAAAAAGAAAAAAAAATAAATAAAACTCTTTTTCAAAATTAAGATTAAAAAATTATTATTCGTCTTATTATAATTATATTTTAATGTAATATTCAACTTTCACTGACTTTGATGTGAATTGGTAATAAACTTTAGCTGTCGCGTTCACGTGATTCATTACGCACGTTGTCGTTGTGCTATTTCGACCTCGAGAAATGAGATTCGAATCTTTGATTTCCGGATGATGAAATTTTGATGCCTAATCGAGTTTCTTTGCTCAATTAAGGTAGACAACGTCTCATAACCCAAGGATAACTTCAAAAAGTTTCATCAAAGGAAGCTGCACAAATATTACAGAAAATGCTAAAGTATTTTGCACTTTACAAAAAAAAAAAAGATTTATCTTAAAAAAAATTCTATGTCTTAAAGTTTATTAGCAGAAACATTTTTAAAAAAACTTACATTAGTAGAAATGAAAGAAAAACGACATTTCAAATTAAAGAAAAACGAAATTTCAAATTCATAAATAAAAATAATAAATAAAATAATGAAAAATGACATTAAATTTTAAATTAATATTAATTGTGGATTGATATTAATTGTGGATTGATATTAATTGTGGATTAATATTAATTGTGGATTAATATTAATTGTGGATTGATATTAATTGTGGATTAATATTAATTGTAAATTTTATTTATAATAAAAATATGAGCCATTTTTACTTTAATAAAGATGTATCAAACTTTATCATGCTATGCAAATTATAAAAGCATTATCAACATTGCAAGTTTGTATTATTTGTGTAAAGAGAGGGGATTCAAGAAATGTAAAAGCTTAGTGAAGGTGTGTAGGAAAATAAATACTTTACGATGATGTATCGAAATTCTTTACAAATCCAAAGATTTAGTAAAGAATTGTCACAAAATTCGATTTCGGTAGAAATTTCGCAATTTAAACAAAGAAAAAAGTAATAACAAAAGTTGAAAAGAAATGTTCAATAAATCAATTTTTCATAATTTATTAGAATTTTTTTAAAATCAAATTTGAATTGCATTTGAGCCTTATAAGCCAAACACTAGTGAAATTATTATAGTAAACTTTAAAGTACAAAATCTCTTATATTATTGGCATTTTTTTATAAACAAAGAAATTCATTAATAAATAATCTGGGCAATAAATAAAACACACACAAAATATTGATTTGAAAATTTCATTTTATGTAAACGATATTAATTCGTTATAACAAATAATAACGAATAAAATAACGAATAAAATAACGAATTAATAACGTTTACATAAAATTAACCTTATAAGGTTAATAATTCGTAAAAGTTATTATTTTTAGAATAAAATATTTCGCAACAATTATTTAGTTGCAAATATGTTTGTTATAATAATTAATCGTTAATAATAATAAATTGTTAATAATAATAAATCGTTAAAAACAATTAAGCGTTAATAACAATTAAGCGTTAATAACAATTAAGTGTTAATAACAATTAAGCGTTAATAACAATTAAGCGTTAATAACAATTAAGCGTTAATAATTATTATCACAACAATTATTATTCATTCAATTTTCATCCTTTTTATTAAAATTAAAAATTGAATAATTGCCCGGACGTTAAACATTTTAACTGAAAAAATCATTTATTCAATTTTTCGCTTATTTACTTTTTCACCAATTTCTTAATTATTTTTTCACACCTCAAGAAGTCTTTACATCAATTTACAATCCCCTTAAGATATAATTTACAAAACACTTTTTCAACCCCATTCAACTTTCGTTCAAATGCATTTTTAATCTTTGAAAAAATATTTTTAAAAAACACTACTACTGATACTTATAAAAACACTACACCCTAAAAATAGCGTACAAAATAGCACTTCTAATTAATTAAACCGAAAAAATCCTTGATTAAAAAAAAAACAAATCTACCTGAAACAATCCCTCTTCCAAGATCAGACTCCAACATTCTGTACTGGAGTGGTCAAAGGTGTTGGTATTCGTGTGAGGTTTAAATACAAATTGCTGCACCTCGTTCATGTGTTTTCCAGTGACCATTCGTGACACAAATTAGAACACACCAACAAAGCAAATTTTCCAAACTAAAAATTGATTTCCTTGTTAATCCCAAAAGTTCCCAATTTTCTTCTCTATCCTCACAATTCTAAACAACAGCAGGTACGTGTTTCACAGTCTCAAAGGTGAATCTTACAAATAGAATTCGCGAAAGGTAAACAGTCTTTATTTGGCAGATTCCAGACGACAAATTGCCTAATGAAACATTGCGAAATTTACATTTCGAAAAACGCGATCTTAAAATATTCAAATTCAGTCCAACTTCAAGGCATTCAAAACCGGAACTTTGTCATCATTTTTTTAAATTCAGTTCACTGATCTTCTCACTTGTTTTCACGATACTTTTTTTTGTAAATCAATTAATAAACGGTTCTTGCATTTTATTGTCTTGGATTTAGAACGAAACGGGCCTTAATTTGAATATTAAACACAACCGTGCGATTCTAAATGCAGAAAAACGTCGCAAATTGTTTGAAACTTCAAAATTGTTCCAAAATTCAAAATTGAACGAAAGAAAATTGTTCTGATTGAACAGATCGAAAGCTCGATTGGCAAAATGATTGAAGCAAAATTTGACAAATAAAATTAATAAATTAAATAAATTAAAAAATAAAACAATTTTCAATGGTCAAATAGAAAGAATTATTATTTATCGAATTGACTGAAACATTATTTAGGAAATTTACTCGAACATTTATCGAATTGAATGAAACATTATCAAATTGACTAAAACATTAATTGTCAAATTGACTAAATCAATCGATTGTTTCGATTAAAAAACTGATCACAAAAATTGAAACGCCAATTGACTACCTCAAATTTTAAACAAAAAAAAATGCACAATTACACAACAAGTTAATTTTGAATATCCCTCGTGTTCACACTGAAACCGTAATTAGTCAAGGTGCGTTTTTAGCTGTTTTAGGAACCGGAAGTGGATTTTCCTCATGAAGCGGGTTATCCGGTTGCCGATCAATTTCCGGTGGTGGTAGGATCAAATCGTTGGAGCGTTGTTCCTTTTCAGTTTCTTAGGCACTTCCGGCACTTGTTTGTTTGTTTGTTTTTTTTTAAAAGAAAGCGAAAAAATCAGGGACTTTTAGATGATATAAAGTGTGATTTTGAAGAGACAGAGAGTACCGATTGAAGAAGGTATTCACGATAACACCATGCAGGTACTGTCGCGACAACGCGAGAATCTTGTTGAGAAGCAAAGAGGTAGGGATTGAGTAGAGTTGCGATTGGCAGACCTTCCAGGTGTGTTTCCACCACGTGTGTGAACTGAGTATTTTCTAATGTTAATGTCAGGTCCCAATGACTGCAAAGAGGACCAAGAAATCTTTATAGGTCATTGTCTCCAATTTGCCGTTTTCTGCCACTGATAATTCGATTTAATGCTCGCTTCTGCACTTTCTTAACCTGAATTGTACACTGGGAAAAACGGTAATCAAAGTGAAAAAAGCGGTAATAAAGTTAAAAAAGCAGTAATCAAGTTTTAAAAAAGTCATTAAGTAAAAAAATCGTCAAGTGAAATGACATCAAGAAAATAATAATCAAGCGCGAAGAACAAAGTTTCTTTTAATTTTTTAAACAAGTACATTTCTCTCGATAGTATTTTTTAATAAAATCATATTTTCTTTTTGAAAAAAGATTTAAAGAAATTTTCTACGATAGAAAAAAAAATTTGTTGCGTTCAACAGCATTTTCCTTTGTCTAAAACCATTTTTTTTTTGTTCAAAAGCATTTTCTTTTGTTCAAAAACAATTTCTTTTGTTCAAAAACATTTTCTTTTGTTCAAAAACATTTTCTTTTGTTCAAAAACAATTTCTTTTGTTCAAAAACATTTTTCTTGTTCAAAAGCACTTTTCTTTGTTCAAAAACATTTTCTTTGTTCCAAACAAATTTTTGCCTTTCATTCAAAAAAATATTTTGACCCTATAATCAATGCCAAAATGTCTTTCATTTAAAGATGACTTTTATTTAAATTAAACAAAATTTCCTACTCGAATGAAAGGGATTATTTTTGAATCAAAGAAATTCCTTTAAATCGAAGAAATTTTGTTTGAATCAAAGAAATTCTGCTTGCATCAAAGAGATTCTGTTTGAATCAAAGAAATTCTGCTTGAATCAAAGAGATTCTGTTTGAATTAAAGAAATTCTGTTTGAATCAAAGAAATTCTGTTTGAATCAAAGAAATTCTGCTTGAATCAAAGAAATTCTGTTTGAATCAAAAAAACTTTCTTTTATTTGTAGGAATGGAATGAAAGCAAAAAAGACAGAGAGAATACATTTTTTGATTCAACGAAATTTTTCTTAGACTTAAGAGCAAAATTAATATTGCAGTTGATTTTTTCGAAAACATACTTTTGTGCTAAAAAGCACTAGGAACTTAAAATTAATTAAAAAATAAATAACCAAGACCTATAGAAAAATTACAAATAAAGCAGATATTTAAAAAAAATGATGTATTCTTTTTATTAATCTTTTAATACAAATTCTAAAAATAACTGTAGATGTTAAATTTTTTTTTACTAAAATTACTCTCTCCATTTTTCGTTTTGCCAATATTCAATTTTAAGATTATTAAGAAATGCTTAACTTTAAAAATTACAATCACTTTTTTTTCATAAAAACGTTATCAATTGGAATTTTTAGTTAAATAACTGAAGATACTCGAGTTATATTTGATTTTTAAATTATCTATTATTACTATCACTTAATATTATTGTAAAATTATTATCTCCTTATTTTTTCAAAAAATGACTATCGCTCTACTTTGTCATAACACATGAATTATATTTCATTTTTAAATTACATAATTATTTTCAAGAGAGTTATTAAAAATAATAATTGTACTCAAATTTTTGTTAATTAGGCCATTTAATGTTAATTTTTCGAGTAAATAGAATTTGCGTAGAAAAATATTTTATTTCTTTCTTATTTTCTTTAAAGATCGTTTTATTTGATTCGAAATATAATAATTAAAATTACGATTTTTCAATTTTTTCCCAATAAATAGAATTTGCGTGGAAAAATATTTTATTTCTTCCTTTTCTTCAAAGATCGTTTCATTTGATTTCGTAATATAATAATTGAAATTACGATTTTTGAATTTCTTTGTGAATAAATTTCCAAAATTCTATATATAAGTAATACAAAATTCTCTAATAAATTTCTTTTATTCGCAAGTCTGATTTTCGATGGTTATAAAAAAAGTCAGATCGCACAATAAAAAAATAAAATAAAGAATTATAATTAAATAATAATATTAAATAATAATAATAATAATAATAATGAATTTCATATGAAAATGCTTTATGAAAAATTGTATATAAAAATAAATTAAAAACTCAGAACTCAAAACTCACAATTTCAAAAAGAAATTGAAAAAGGGTTTTTTTATTTCTAAAATAAATAAATAAATTCATCAAAATGAATAATATCACCAAATTACAAAATTTACGTAAAGTTATCAAACAAATCAATAAAAATGTAAACCCCTTAAATTTAAAAATCCAATAACAGATACACATTTTCGAACCGATATCACGGAGCACGATAAATTCTTAATTTTTCTTTCCCTTTATAAACTTTTCCATAAATTTGTAATAAAGAACTTGTTTTACTTGCTACATTTAAGCGTGCAGTAACTGACGATTATTACAAAACTACACTAAACTTGCAACAATAAACTAACTCATAAAATCCTAATAGAGGTAATTATTTCTTGAATATTTTCTCATAATTGAAAACATCTCAAGTTCTTACTATTTTCTCAGTACTAGCAAAGATCGTGACTTTTAGCACACACACAAAAAAAAGCAAAAAATAAACAAATAAAAACACTTGAACAATAAAATTCCCATAAAGCAAAACTAACAAGTTTGAAAATTTTTGGAGCTCTTGATTAAAATCAGAGTGGGAATTACTCGAGATTTTTGTAATGAGATAAATTAAAGAATTTTTAATTTTGAGCCTACACGACAAAGGGTTGTAAAAATGACGTTCCTTCAGCCAGATACTTTTGAGCTCGCTTTTGAGAGTTACTATAAAGTAATATGTGTACACTTATGGGTATTTCTACACGTGCATGACGGTACCGCCTCAAGGTACGGTTTCCCAACTCTTTGAATGCACATTTTGATGGCAATTGTCGCTTGTAACTGTCTGAAATGATAAGGTCTACAAAAATCCGTTTAAGCTTTCACTTGCGAATCTCATCTCTTGAGAGGAAATAATCTAAACGGTAACAGTTGAAGAGATGCAAAAGATAGCACGTTCTTAAACCACGAAAGAGATTATTTAAATGAAATTTATCTTTAGTTTGTGCACGATTGATGAGTCGATGAATATCTGTATTATTTTTTATATTGTATCATTAATGTGAATAGGACAAGTATTAATATCAAATTGATTTCGAAAAAAATATTTATTATTTGTAATATTAATATTTATTTATTAATTACAAATTTGATTATATATTTAATATAAATTTTAACGCACATAAAGCATCAATGAAATCACTATCTCAATTAATTTAATACAGTAGATAAAACAGATATTGGTATACCATTTATTTATAATTAATTATTAATTTGATTAAATTATTGTTCTTATTATTATTTTTTTTTCTATTATATATTGTTATTTTTTCTTAATATTATTACGTTTACTATTATTATTATTATTATTTATTTATTTATGATTAATTATTAATTTTATTAAATTATTGTTCTTATTATTATTTTTTTTTCTTTTATATATTGTTATTTTTTCTTCTTAATATTATTACGTTTACTATTATTATTTTTGTTGTTAATGTTAATGTCATTATTTTCTTACTGTTATTACTACTTTTACTATTATTATATTATAAATTAATTATATTATATTATATTATATTAATTAATAATTAATTTATAATTATTTTTTTGTTAATATTATTTGACATTAATTTTTGAATTTTTACGACCCACATGATATTGCTTTTCTATAATTATAAACTATTTTAATTTATTGATCATCAATTTCTTTATTTTTTCATTTTAACTTGTTCAATTATTTTCAACTTGGTATCAATTCTTTAAAAAGGGGTACCAGCTTTCAATTATTCGTACTGAATTGATTAAGTTTCAATTAATCAAATCCATTTTATTGAATTATTTTATATTTTTATCAATTATTTTATGTTTGCATCAATGCTTTTAGATTTTTATCAAAGATTTTACATTTTCATTAATTATTTTATATTTTCATCAATTATTTTATATTTTCATCAATTATTTTATATTTTCATTAATTAGTTATAAATAAATATACAGTTATAAATTATATAAATCATTATAAATGATTTAGTATTTTTACAATTATTTGGACTAAATGATCAATTATTATCGATAATTTGAATTCAGTTATTATTTATTTGCACTCAATTATCAATCATTAATAATTTGAACTCAATTAACAGTCAACAATTATTAAAACTTACTTGCCAGTTATAAACTATTTAAACCTATTTGTCACTTATTAACTATTTAGATCCGATTATTAATTAATAACTATAAATCTCCATTGCAAAATGTTTTTATAAAAATATATTACCCCCTGAAAGAGAAATTTTTCTGATTCTACTTTGTATCTTTTGTTATTTAATTTATTCTACTTAAAGGAACAAGATTTGTTGTGTAGTTTGATATTATAGACACACGTGTCTAATCAATTTCAATATAATTACAGCTGGTAATTTAGAAACCAGATTCATAATAATTGAAAATTACCACGATTCAAGTGCAATTTCCTTACATAATCTAACAATCAGTGCATTAATTACAACAAATGCGATTATAATTTTACAATTAATGTTTATCTTCACAATGTTATATTTTATCGCTTCGAAAGATGCCGCAAAGATTTCATCTGATTGAGAACAAAACGGATCAAATAACCTTGAATATTATTATTTATATGTATATGCACGACATAAAATTTATTTTTCCTTTTAATCAACATTTACAGACAGAACTGTAGAATTTTAAAAATTCATTGCAAAAGTCTTTTAGTTTAATCAATAAAAAAAAATACAAGAAATTTTTTGATCTTAAGTCTTCATTTTTAGAATCTTTTTTTAAATTTTAAACAACTGATAAATTCATGGTTTTTTTAAAATTTTCGCGGTTATTTAAAAGCCAATTCTTCGTAAAGTTAATTAGAATTATTGCAAATTTTCAAAATTACACCAAAATTACTTTCAAAATTACACCAAGAATTTAAGACAATTTGCATTTCAGGAGTTATTTAATATTTACGAAAACGATGCGATTCACACTATTTTTACAATTTTTTTCTATTATAAAGAGGGCCATTCTAGGTTTAATTTATTTGTAATTTAGACCAAAAATAATAAGGCAAAAATTATGTTTCAAAATTATCAACAATTATTAAACTCGAAAAGCATTCTATTCTACTCTATTCTAAATTCAAAAAACTCAAAAAAGAGTAAAATAAATTTTATTTATTTACTTCTCAATAAAATATTCTTCCAGCAAACAAGAAAAACTGCTTTCGACTGTAAATTTATTGATATTTTTGTAAAAAAAATACTTTTATAAAATTGGTGAAGTACATAATTTTACTAAATTACTTTCAAATAAAACTATCAATAAAACACCAGACAGTACTTTATGAATGCCCATATATGTTCAGAAATACATTATTTTAAGAGTAAAAACACAAACAAATTTTGGTTAAACTATCACGTATAACCATCCCGTCATAATTTTTCATCACGTGCCCTTAATTTCCCATTTTCTATTTCCACGCAGTAACAAGTCGTATCCAAAGTAAACAAAGAGAATCAATAAAGATACTGAAAAAGTAATGTTGAAAAAAAAGTGTCTTCAAGAGTCTCGGGAAAATAAATAAAAGTGTTACATAAAAAGCGAAGGATCATTACTGGAATAATTTTGAATCGGTGTTAGTTACAGTGACAGAAGTGTTTCCACGTGTAGAAGGCAAAGGTGGCGAGTTAAAGGCAAAATTTTCTCAAGAGCTGAAGACGTTGGATCACGCGACATACGGAATAGAACGAAACGAAACGAAACGATGGCAGCGAGTAATCTGGCCGACTGATAATTACAATCAGCGAGTGCTCGTAAAAATATGGTTGCATAACGGCCAGGTATAGCGGTAGCAAAAGTCTAACAGTGACTAAACGGCAGCGGTAGTGATCTGCGTCTCGAAAAACATCAACGACGGATAATGGTTGTCTATGATTGCCATGCTCGTATAGTTAAGTGCACCTATATAAGGTCCAACATGTACCCATATGCCTCAAACAGAAGAGCCAGCAGCGGTAAATTCTACCCTGGCACTTAACATCTCGCCAAACAATGCAACCCCTTCTCTCGCTTCTTATACTCTCAGCCTTCACTATTATACTTTTGACATTTTTTTTCTAGTCGAAATACTTTTTTTTGCCAGTTTTCAACCACTTTTTTGTACCATTTTTGTACCTCTTTTTTACTATCTTTTTAGTGCGTATTAGTAGAATGTATTAGGGAATATAAAGAGTACTTTTAGGGCACTAGGGAGCATAAAAAGTACTTTTAGAGCACTAGGGAACATAAACAGTACTTTAACGGCACTAGGGAGCATAAAGAGTACTTTTAGAACACTTGGGAGCATAAAAAGTATTTCTACGGCACTAGGGAGCATAAAGAGTACTTTTAGGGCACTAGGGAACATAAAGAATACTTTAACGGCACTAGGGAGCATAAAGAGTACTTTTACAACACTAGGGAACATAAAGAATACTTTAACGGCACTAGAGAGCATAAAGAGTACTTTTAC
>WNHD01003800.1:0-12141 GCA_011057455.1 Ganaspis sp. Gsp50
TATGTCAAAACTGAGACCTGATGGAGCAAAACAGACTTCAGATTCGTGTTCAGCGCATCAAAATACATAAGGAATGGGTAGTCTCATTCCCTAACTCGGGTACTTTTTTTTTGTGTGGCTGTGTAATTAGAAACAGAAGTTGGGATTGAAAGCAAGGGATATCACAACGAAAACAAGAATACAGTTATCCTTATAAAGGCAAGAAAAAGAAAAACAATTGATGGAAATATGATATAGAGAAAAATGGAAGAGTCTTAAAACCAAGATGCAAATGCGATGTCAGTAGAAATAATTGTAAATTAAAATGCAGTGAGATAACGGATGAAGATCGACAAGATATTTCTAACTCGTTTTGGTCACTTGATTGGGGTAAAAAAAGTATTTATTAATAATACAGTGAAAAAAAGTTAGATTCGTAGACCAAGAACTAGAAAAAATGGATTTTGAAGACGTCAGTTTTCAAATGAAATTTATCTTCGACCAAAAGAGGAAAATATTAGAGTCTGTAAAGAAATGTATAAGAATACTTTAGCTATTAGAGAATGGAGCATTTTAAATTGGAAAAAAGAAGATTTAAAAACTGATAGAAATTACAAAATTACTAAAAAGAACATGCCCAAAGCTGCTTTTAAAGAAGAAAATGATGTCTTTGAACGAATAATTATCTTCAGTGATGGCTGTAGATCACAAAACAGGAATGCTATAATGTCTAATTCTCTATTATACGTGTCTCATTTAAAAAATATGGAAATCGAGCAAAAATATTTAGAGAAAGGACATACTCAAATGGAGGTCGACAGTTTACATGCTTGCGTTAAAGGATAATGAAAAACAAAATCATAAACGTTCCTGCAGATTATGTTACTGTTTGCGTAGAATTAAGAATTCATCCTCAACGTTACAATGTTGAATATTTAACTTTTGATTAATTTAATTCTTTTTATGACCTATAGTTTTTTAAATTTATCCGTCCTGGTAAGAAGTCCGGAGATCTAACCGTCACAGATTTAAGAGCGTTAAAATAGGTTCCAAGTGGACAAATTTATTACAAAAAGGAGGAGGAGTTTCTCAGACTCCTCATGGACTATTTTATCACAACGTAAAAATAAAGATGTCGAGCCAACAGAATTATCTAGCTTGTCAAATCTTTAGGAACAAAGACGGAAAATCACAAATATAAGGTACAATGACTTACAAAGCATAAGAAATTATTTTCCGAGTGACTTCCACTATCACTATGATAGTATTCCACATGAACAATCGTATCTTTTTACTTCGTATTATTATTTTAAGTGAAATTTATAAATGCAAACTTCGGTGATAACACAGCCACACACAAAAAAGCTTGGTAATACAAAATTTAAGAGAAAGACGGTAAATTTTATTTAGAAAACATGGTTTTGTGATTTGTAACGTTTGTGAGCTTGTATGTTTGATCGCGCAAATGTCAAAAATAGGAATAAAGCATTAACAACTTAGTATTTATGATATTCTTTTAGGGTATTTAATTTATGAGGTCAATTTCCATATATTACTAAATATGGAAGATAAAAATGTCGTTTATCTTGAACAGCATTGTCAGAAAATTATGTTTTTAGTTTTTCACGTTGTGATCACGAGTGTACGAGCACGCAGTGTCAGATGGAGATTGAGGGATTCTGATGGGTGAGGTCTTGTTCCGTCGGTTGCGCGTTATTCACCCACAAGCGCGCAACTAACAAAAATTAGAAAACAGCATTTTCTAATTAAATATACGTCGTATTATGTTATATTCTTTGATTGAAGTTTGATTTCAATAAGAAACTTTGTTTAAAAAGTTAAAATAACGAGTTTTTTCAGTAAAACAATCAAGAAATTGGGTTTTTCGCTTTTCACATTGCGAGCTTGCTAATCAACATTATTTTCTAACAATTCTGTTCAATATAAACGACATTCTGATCTTCCATATTTAGTATTATAGATTACCGGTCATTTCTGTTTTTCACGTTGCGATATCGAGTGTACGAGACCGCAGTGTCAGATGGAGATTCAAAGATTCCAGTGTTCTGATTGGTGAAGGCTTTTTCCTGATTACCGGTCATTTTCCCGAAACCAATTTCCCGAATGCTTTTTTTCATGAATGTCCTGTTTCACGAATACCTTTTTCCAGAATCCTTTTTCCCGAATCATTTTTCTCGATTGTTTCATTCCCGAATACTTTTTTCCCGAATGTATTATTCCTGAATGTATTATTTTATACTGTTGACTAAAGTAATTCGATTTTATCGAGTTATTGTTTTTTTCTTTTACCATTTAAAGTGTTGTCATAGCAACTAGTTTAAATTTGTTTAATAACAGTGTTTGACATTTAATCCTTGTGCTTTTTAAATCAAAATTTTTAGTTTTTATAAATAAACAATTATGGAAGATGCACCAGTGAATTTAGGAACAAAATTAATAATAAGTGGATATCTTTATCAACGCTTAAAACGTGCAAAAGGTAAAGCCTACTGGGACTGCATCAGGCTGCGCGGAAAAGAGTGCAAATGTCGTGCGATAACCGCAGATACTGAGCCAGGGAAAGATGTCGTGATTCTTAAGAATGGTGAGCATTCTCATCCGCCAAACAGAGAATTATGCGAGTCGGAAATTGTCCTTAAGAGGTTAGTTGTTCAGATAAATTATTCAGGGTGGCGAGTGACAGGGAAAACCGGGAATAGACAGGGGATTTAGTTCTTATGATTTATATTATTTATATTTCTATATTTCAGATTAAAAAGAAGAGCAGATGATTGTCCGGAGCAACCTCCAGCACAAATATTGAGCTCTGAATTACCTCAGTTGACACCAGGAGTTCTTATCCAGCTTCCAGAACGTGAAAATTTAAAGAAAGCAATGAGACGTCAAAGGCAAAAGAACTTAGCGCTGAATCCTGGATACTTAGCAGAATTAGAGGATATTCCAGAGCGATTTAAAAATTCTTTGGTTGGAGAAACGTTTCTTATTCACGATTCAATGGTTAATCAAAACATTGAGGGAAGAATTCTCGTCTTTAGTACTCGCAGAAATTTAGAACTGTAGTCCAGAAGTTCCATTTGGTTTTTTGGATGGAAAATTCAAAGTAGCACCTACTATTTTTTCCCAAATTTTCACTATTCTGGGATTAGTTAAGCAGAATGTAATTAATGCTGATGAAGAGACTCGCTTCAAGAAAATTGCGTTACCATTAGTTTACGCCTTAATGTCAACGAAAGAATCGATCCAGTACACGGCTGTACTCAATGCTGTTCGGTCCATGGCTGATCATTACCGCATAGAGAATTGTCGACTTCTGAAATTCATGGCAGATTTTGAAACAGCAATACATAAATCTTGTATGGAAGTTTTCCCTGAAGTCCTAACTTTGTGTTGCTTCTTTCAGCTGTGACAAATAATTTAACTTCGAATACAAGCGGCAGGCTTGCAAGAGTCTTATAATGACCCACACAATCGAGAACTGAAACTGCACTTACACATGATGTTGGCTTTAGAATTTATACCTCCGGATGACGTGGTGGAAGCTTTTCATTTACTAGAAAATATTTCGACAGAGGAGCTGCGTCCTATATTAACTTTTTTGCAGAAAATTACGTTATCGGACGACCAGCTTGAGGACGAAGAAGAGCTGTGCAGTCACGATATCCTATTCCCATGTGAAACCATTATGAGTCTGCTCTTCAAGGAACCAGCCGAACAAATAATGTCAGTGAAGACTGGCACAATCGGTTTGCAATTGTTGTGGCTAATCATCATCCTGATCTCTACTCACATCTGACGGAAATACAAAAAGAGCAAGCCGACACTGAAGTAGCCATTGCGGAGTTAAGCCAAGGGAGAAAAGTAAAAGCTGCCCAAAAAAATGGGTTGCAGCTCAAGGAAGAATTCAGGCAATCTGTGCTGAATATGAACAATTTAAAGAGGACAACCGAATTTTAGATTATTTACGCAATATATCCTATAATGTTACATTATCATATAAAAATTCATACATTTCATATTTAAATATAAAACTATAAATAAAATCTTGAAATTTTTTTTCGGTATCATAGCCATTCGGGAAAATGGATTCAGGAAAAAGGTATTCGGGAAAAAGGACATTCGTGAAAAAAGCATTCGGGAAAAATGACGTTCGGGAAATTGATTCCGGGAAAATGACTGGGAAAATGAAAATTGACCTTCTAAATGTAATACACTAAAAAAACATTAAAAACTAAGCTGATAATGCTTTGTTCCTATTTTTGACATTTACGCGATCAAACATTCAAGGTCACAAACGCTACAAATCACAGAACTATGTTTTCTGAATAAAATTTACCATATTTCTCTTAAATTTTGTGTTACCAAGCTTGCTTTTAATGGAAAATAATTGAAGTAATGTCAGAAAGACATTTTTTTAGTCTAAATTAGCCAAGAAATTATATTTTTTGCTTTTCATCTTGCGAGCTTGAAGGATTGAGCCCTCACCAATTAGATTGCGTTATATGCTTTCAACCGTTCTGATTGGTGATTACTCATTCCTTCAAGGTGACAATTTTGCGCCTTTATACATTCGAGCTCACAACTGACAAGAAATATGGCGGCCATCTTTACGTCAATTTCTGACAGAAGTCTAAAATGCTGTAGGAGGTAGGTTAACACTTAATAAGAAGGCGCCTCAATAAGTGACGTCACCTTCGATTTATATCGAATATGATAAATGACTAGAAGGGAATCAATGCATTGTATCAATAGGATAAAATTAGTTTCATTTGTAAGTAGTGAGAAACTAGAAAGTCGATAACAAATTTACCGACATATTAGTTTCTCACTACTTACAGCGAAACTAGAAAAGATATTTCTTTCAAACTTTGGGAATTATAGTAGGGACCCTTCAAGTGCGTTATGAATACCTAACTTATAATTATTTTTAAAAAGAAACTTCAGAAAAAATAAAAATTGACGTTGATTCCTAACTTATCGACCGAGTTCATGAAAATAACCTTAATGGTTATAAACAGTTTTTCTGCTCTCCTGTAAATTTATAATAAATGGACTTACTAGGTTTGCTCATTAAGGTGACGAAATGCTAAGAGTTGACACTAAGCTCTTTGAATGTGAATGGCACATTAATCCTTTAAATAGGTATGCAAAACTAATCCTACGACTACAACACATTTAGCTTAAATATAGGGAGAGTTATTGAAAATATTGAAATACACGGCGGAGCGCTTTGTTTTTTCAAAGTACTTGTGTGAATGCATTGTAGCAAAACCTAATTCTCATTTTACAATTTATATTTTCGCCGCATAGATTTTAACTATAGATAAATTTGATATAAGGCATTATTGGCTAAACGACATCTACATTTTAAATTAGATACATTAATTAGACACAGTAAATTGAGCTCTTCTGACAATTTTTCGAAATTCTCGCATCCAAATAGCCCCCTCTCAATCTGATGCACGGTTTTCTTTTTCAGAACAAAAATTATTTGATAAATTAGATGTCCCCTCAGATGCACGGTGCACTCTCTACACGGTTTTTTTTTCAGAGCAAAAATTATTTGATAATTTAGATTCGAGAATTTCGAAAAATTATCACAGGAGCTTAAATTACTGAGTCTAATTAAATTAAAAGAAATATTTGCATTTTCTCAGGCGAATCTGGGCATGATAATAACACAGCCACACACAAAAAATTTTCGTTCTGACCTGAGGGTCTGAATCTGTGTACCTTATGTTTTTGGGGTCTCTGAATCCGAAGCCAAGATCCATTTTACCCTATCAGATCAGGATTTTGACATAATCTCAAAAATCCCAGGCAGTGGATAATATTTTTCAAAAAATATAAAATGTCACATCCAGTATGTCGGAAACTTCTTTTAAAAAATCATTGGATTTGCTTAAAATTCGTTACTTGAAGGTTTTTGGGCTGTTTAATTAGGATCTTGGCATCTAAGAGTTTTCCTGTTTGCTGATTACGAATGTAAGCCTATTTAATCCCGCCAAATAAGGTGGTATTTGTGCTGGTTGCTCAAAAGGGAATCACTTGAACAAAAGAACAAGCTTAAAAGAAACCTTTTATCTGGATATTTTGAAAAAAAACGAACTCGATATAGCTACAAAAAAGAACCAGTAAAATATTAAGCATTTTAATATTTTAATATTTTAATGTTTTAAATACTGCTATTTTGAATCTTTAATATCTAGCATAGAATTCGTTATCAGCGACCTTAAAAAAAATCTAAGTAAGGTGATACCGTAACAAACTTCATATAAATCTATCAATTTTTTTTAAAAAATTGTAGTTTACTTTAATCCGACAGGCTTTTTAAAGGTAGAGAAAGATTCTTTTCTGATGGGGTAAATGAACCCCATATTCGAATTCAACGACCCTAAAAACCCCAAGAACCAAGAAAATTTTTGTGCTAACTAACTTCCAATTCGTAATCAGCGTACGGAAAAACTCTTACGTTCATAATTTAAAAAAAAATTCGAATTTTTCTTAAAAATGTTTTTGCCATATTGGATACGCCATTTTGGATTTTTGAAAAGTAATTTCCAGTTAGACATCAGCGAGTCAAAAACTTCCTCATTAACGACTTTCTAGTGAATCCAATGAATTTTCTAATAAGTAACCACCATATTAAAAACGCCATTTTGAATTCTTAAAAACTAACTTCAAAATTCGTAATCGGCGACCTCGGAAACCCAAAGTAACGAATGCTTATAAAATGCATAATATGTTACTGGTTCTTTTGTTTTGAGCTACATAAAGTTCTTTTTCTTTTAAAAGATCTGTGCAGAATGATTCTTTTTAAGCTTGTCGATTTGTACAAGTGATTCTCTTTTGAGCAACCAGCAAAAATCCCACCTTATTTGGTGGGGTTAAATAAGCCTTAAATCCGTAATCAGCGATCAGAAAAACTCTTATATACCAAGTTCAAAAATAATACGGATTTTTTTAAAATTTGTTCGCCATTTGAATCGGCCACTTTCAATTATTCAAAACTAACTTTAAATTCATAATCAGCCATCAGAGAAACTCTTAAATACAAAGATTAAAAATAATACGAATTTTTTTAAAAATTGTGTTCGCCATATTGGATCCACTATTTTAAATTCTTGAAAAGTAACTTTAAAGTCGTAATCAGACAGTCTAAAATACCTCGAGTAATGACTTTTAAGAGAGTGAAGATACATCCAATTGGTGTCCGCCATATTGGTTTTTTGAGGTTATATCAAAATCCTGATCTGATAGGGTAGAATGGACCACGGATTCTGATTCAGCGATCCCAAAGTCATAAGGTACACATAGTCAAATCCCCCGGTCAGAACCAAAATTTTATTTTTTTGTGGCTGTGTAAATAATGAACAAGATTAATTTTTCTTTTGTGATCTATATTATCTATAGTCAATAGAAGAATAATGCAATTACCTACGTACCATGATTTTTGTCATTTTTGTTTCTTACGACGACTCTGCATGCAAATTAAACAACAGAGTTCATGCATATTGAATCAAAATCTTTAAAAATCTTTAAAGCCACACTACTCCTTGAATTTTAGTTCAACATTTTTGAAAAACAGCTTATTTGACAAAGAATTAAATTTATTTTCGTAATATTTGTCAGAAAAAAATCTTCTATTACAAATAATTGCATAAAAAGGACTTGAAATTTATAAATTCATTCGACTGTAGTCTCGTCAGTTTATATTTTAAGTAAATTAGCAAAACATTAGCTCTGTTTTTATTCTTTCGAACAAGAGAAGAGAATTGAAAATCAGACAAAAATTAGCAAAATTATGAGTGAATGTTTAAGCAAATTGATCCCGAAACAGGTTTTTCGCCATAAAGTGAGATTTCCGGGGTGTATGGGAAATTTCTCTTATACAATTTTTTTTAGTTTTGCGAGACTTACTCCTTGTGGTAGGTCTCCAAAAAAGTATATTTTCACTGTCACACAGTGTTATAATTGATTAAATGAAATTGTAAATAAAATATACCATTGAAGAAGTAAATCAAATGAAGAACTTTTGCTAGTAGGAAGTATACTCTTCTGATTCACTCGCAGAACGATATAATCAATTCTCTGGGGACATCATTTTTTCTGATGCACTAAAAAAGTGCATATCATTTACCTTTTTCAATAAATTCATTTTGAAAAAGAATATACTGTACATTTTGAAAAAAAATTTTATAGTCAATGGAATCTTACACAAACAATATATATGTATGGTTTTTTAAACAGAAAAGTTGGCTGATATAATAATACAAGTTGGTGAGTAATCCAATCTGGCTTTTGATAAATTTAATGTTAGAAAAAATCGACAGTCTCGCAACTGGTTCTGTCTTATAACTACACACACTCCCCTATAATATTCAGATGTAAAATAGAAATTCTTTCAACATTGTGAGAAGTAGTAATATCATAATATTAAGTAGACGGAATGAGAATCTATAAGATTTCGCATTTTTCAGAATTAAAAACAGAATTTTGCTCGGAATGCAAATTAGGAATTCAATCAAATTATAAAATTTGCAATCTCATTCTAATACAGCAATCTTATAGGGTAATTAAAAAGATAATTATATTATAGGCATTAAACAAGGTATAAATTATACAACGGAAGTTAAGTTTCTAATTAATGTAAAACCTTTTAATTCGTTAATAATTTTTTCTGTATTTCCAGTTGAACGTGTAACGCTGATAGCCAGATTTATGGACTCAACACCTTTAAAAAATGTTACCAATCTACAGGCTGTTTTAGCAAGCGTATTCTGTTATTTAATTGCAAGTATGGACGACGTTAATGTATATGTTGCTCAACGAGCTACACTTAACATTGGGACAATTCATGACACAGCTATAAGGGTAAGAGCTTATGAATATTTGCACATTCTTTTCTTATTTTGAAACTAACAATCTTTTTTTTTCTTAACAAACATTTTGCACACTTATAAAATATCGAAAAATATTAAATGCGTATTTTGTATACCATTGCATTTTGAGTTTTAAGGGTAACCAGTGGGCACACTTGTATAGAAAATGTTCCAAAAACATATTTTTTATAACGTTACTGGAACATTGAACAAAAAACGTACGTAGAATGTTTTAAAGACTTTCCAAACATGAACCAGCGGATCATGATTTAAGGACGTTAATAGAACATTTT
Organism: Ganaspis sp. Gsp50; assembly: GCA_011057455.1. Classification (NCBI taxonomy): domain Eukaryota; kingdom Metazoa; phylum Arthropoda; class Insecta; order Hymenoptera; family Figitidae; genus Ganaspis; species Ganaspis sp. Gsp50. The sequence continues at coordinate 9,173 of WNHD01003800.1, forward strand.
TAAAACGTTTTATGTCTGGACAATTAACGTTCTATGCACATCGAAAATGAATTAATCAAAATCTAAAATAATTATAAATACTATGTTGAAAAAGTATTCTTACTACAAAATATCAAATAATAATTAAACTTTTTTAGTTTTGTGAAAAGTTTTTTAAATTAAATAAAAAAAAATCTAAGTCCAAACTTTAAAGGAAATTTTTAATTTTCGTAATTAAAAATCTTTTTATTCCCAGAATTAAAATATTTTTAAAATAGAAATTACACTTTTTAATTACTTTACCAAGAAATTTTATATTTTTTTCATTTTAAAAACAATATATTAATTATAAAATTCGCGTAACTTGAAACGGCCATCTATTACTTTCTTTTTAAGAAAAGTTGCGTCCGACTGTAACGTTAAGGGTCGCGTAATCGAATCCTACGGGCGGAATAATTTTTAATTTACAAATTTCGTGATATTTTCAAACAGCTCAAAAAATTATAAGTAACGTCGACTAAAATCTGAATAAAAGTAAAAATGTTGAAATAAAATAAGTATATCATATGGTATATGGGAAACTTCAAGAAAGTTTCGGAACGTTTTTAAAACGTTTTAGAAAGATTTTAAAACATTCTGGAAAGTTCTGAAAATGTTCTAAAAAGACGTTCTAAGAACAGACTTAAAACGTTCCTCGGACGTTTTAAAAATGTTTTTATTACGTTACAGGAACAAAGGGAAATGTTCCAGACTGTTTTGGAACATAAAGTGACGTTAGAAAAACGTGTTTACAATATTCGATTGTCCACTGAAAAGAATACATCCTTTTAACATTGCAGGTATGAAATCAGTATCTCATGAGGAAATTACTTTATTTGTTTGATATCTTTTACTCATATTTACAGAGTTAGCTGAGTATTTGTTACCATTTTCAACATAAATTAAAGATCTTGAATTTTTCAAAAATTTGACAAAAAAGAACTCAAAATAAACATTGAAATTACTTTTTTACTTTATTGTCAGTGTGCAATAATTATCAACTAATTGTTTTAGATTCCTTATAAATTTATTAGTTTAAAAGAATTGATGGAGAGACTAAAGCTAACAAAAATATTTAATATTGCGTTCGGCGGTGTCGGCTGTGTTTTTCCAAAAATGTAAAGATATAAAAATTATAGGATTCAGAATTTTTAAGTTTGCATTATTTAAATGTAATATTATCTTGCTTTATATTGATTAGCGTTTTTAAAATTTCTTTATAATAGTTACTAAAGATTTTCTTCAGTTCAAAATAAGAAATGGAAGAATTATGGAAAATGATAACATAAAGGTTTGAAAATTAAAAAGGGGAATTTAGTAATAAATGTTACATCCGTAACTTGCGTGCTACTATTGCATTATAGAATATTATTAATATACGAATATTTATATTTTATAATATATCTTATTACCCTTGTAACATATAAATAACTATTCTCTCATATTATGAATTATACAAATCTGTAAGCATTTATAATATCTTGTGAACCAAATCAGTTATTATACAAGAAAGTGAGACCTTAAGCATTATTATGCGCTTGTAATTATCAATTTTGCTTTGCAACCTTTCTTTACGTGTGCAACGGCCGTAGCAGGTCTCGGCTTCAACCGAGACCTCCATTCTCTTGTGTACGCATCCGCGAGAATGAATAACTAGAACCAGAAATGACGAACTACCAAAATCCTACCTTTTCTACAATTGGGCAGATGATATAAATTGTCCACGGCAATCGATTTAGACAGTTAGAATCTAAACTCAGTATCATTAGTACCTTCATCTTTACCATTAATAACATAATTTAACAAGTGCCGCCTTTTTACAATCAACGGTAGTAGTTTTCATTTTGACAATCAATAGACTTTGTTAGTATTCAATTGACGGCTTCAGTTTGATCAACAACATCTTTCTAAACAAGTGTCGCATTAATAATCAAAAGCAGCAGTTTTGAGAATTGAGAACAATCAATAGACTGTCCTAGAAAACAATTGACGGCAGCAGTTTGATCAACAACATCTTTCTAAACAAGTGTTGCACCAACAATCAACAGCAGCAGTTTTGATAATCCTTTATACAATTCACGGCAGCAGTCTGATTATCAACAGCATCACTTGAGCAGTGACACATTAATAATAATCAACGGCAGCAGTTTAGAATATTAAACATCAGTTATTCTACATTTCTTGACAGTAACCATTCTCACTTTACCCGTTAATGGTATAACGACTGTTTTTCCAAATACAACGAACTGGCTACTTTCTTATGTCAACCATCACCTGTGTAAACATCAGCAGCGGACCAGAACGGACTTGTAAACATCTAATTGCCACAAGATTTAGTCTATTCTTTTTAAAGTACTTCGTACCTGGAGCTGAATCCTCAAGAAACCATCACCGGATCGTACTCAATAAGGATTTTTCCGTGCAAAGTAAGACTCAATAATCATATCAATAAATTACATGGTATAGTCTTCCATCTTGTTATTTTAAATAAACTTTCACAACAACTTAGTTTACTCATTGACATATTCTCATCCCAAATCAGATTCCTCATCGAAACTGATTTAAAACGAGAATCTACTATCCGCGAGACAATTTGAGGCCCCTGAAAAATGTTCGACTTTCACTTTCAATACCTCTGTCAAAAAAAAAATTGCTAAATAAAATCGGAAACAATTGTCACATACCTTGGAATCTTCTCTATTTGGATACGGAATATCGCTTGCCAAAAAATTTTTTTATTTTCTACACTGACAAAAGTAGATAAAAATATACCCCATTTTTGGACACTCTAAAAATTGATTGACTTTGGAACACGATTTTCACATATAAGGAGGTATCAAAAGAATTTGAGAAAAGTTTTGGTTAATCTTTAAACCTTTCTGAGTTAAATCGCTTTGGAATTGTTTAAAAATATATATTGTTACTATTTGTATTAACAACAATAGGGAAGT